>JASCZI010121636.1:0-12491 GCA_036250425.1 Stylosanthes scabra | reverse complement strand
GAGATATGCACAACATCTTATTAACCGCTTGCCATCATCTGCAATCAACAATAGAACACCTTTGGAGGTATGGTCGGGAAAACATGCAACTGATTATGATTCTTTGTGTATATTTGGTTTGATTGCATATTACCATGTAATCGAATCAAAGTTGGATACTCGAGTTAAAAAGGCCCTTCATGGGATTTAGTTCTTGAGTGAAAGGATACCGTATTTGGTGTCACGAAACAAAGAAGATCATAGTTAACAGTGATGTTACATTTGATGAATCAACTATGTTGAAGGCAGATAAAGAGGAAGCTGATGGTACTCCACAGCAGGTAGAGCATACACCGGTGAAGGTGGAGTTCAAGCAGCTAGTTGTTGACCCAGTTAGGAGCACACCTATTGACTCTTCTATGGCCGAAGAGGAGTCAGTTGAAGAAGAGGATTTGCATGAAATCCTTTTGCAGCAATTAGAAACAATTGCATTAGCAGACCAAGACGACAAATTCGTAAGCCTGCTCAATTTGTCGACACGATAGCTTTTGGACTTCCAGTAGTTGAAGAAGTTCCATCCACCTTTCATGAAGCAGTTCAAGTTCAGAAAAAGAAAGATGGAAGGAAGCCATGGTAGAATAGAAGTAGTCTCTTCAGAAGAACAGAACGTGGCAATTGGTACAACTATCGAAGGAGAAGAAGGCAATTGGATGCAAATTGGTGTTTACCAAGAAAGAAGGATTTCCCAAAAATGATGTTCGCTACAAGGCAATGTTGGTAGCTGAAGGCTATGCTCAGAAGGAAGAAATTTACTTCAATGAGGTATTTTCTCCAGTTGTGAAGTATTCCTCCGTTAGAATGTTTTTGGTCTCGGTAGCACAGTTGAATTTGGAGCTAGCTCAACTTGATGTGAAGACCGCGTTTTTACACGGTGAATTAGATGGGGAAATCAATAGGAATCAGCCAGATGGATTTGAGGTTGCTGAAAAAGAAGATGGAGTGTGCAAGTTGAATAAATTTGTGATGGGCCAAATGTACACAAGTAAAGTAGAGAAGCTGAAGATTCAGTGGTTGATCAGTTTCTTGATTAGGAGTATTTATGTGAAGCATCGAAAGACTTTCCAGCAATGGAGATCCGGATGGCGTGTTTCGCAGTTTGATGCGGCGATGTTGGTGATCAAATACTCAGTTGGTAGCTTGGTGTACGCAATGGTACGTTTAAAGCTTGACATTTCTCAAGCAGTTGAAGTTGTTAGCAGGCATATGCATGATCTTTGTAAAGGTCATTGACAAGTTGTCAAATGGATTCTGCGGTATATTCAGGATACTGCAGATATTGGATTGGTATTTGAGCAGGATGATTCCCTTGGTCAAGGCATAATCGGATATTGTGATTCCGATTATGAAGGAGATTTGGATGGGCGAAGATCGATGACTGGTTACTTGTTCAGTTTAGCAAAGGCACCAGTGAGTTGGAAGTCTACTTTACAGTCAACGGTAGCTTTGTCCACAATGGAGGCAGAGTACATGGTAGTGACAGAAGCTGTAAAAGAGACGATTTGGCTTCAAGGATTGCTTGGAGACTTGGGAGTTGGTCAGAAGCACATAGAGGTGTTTTGTGACAGTTGGAGCGCTATTCAGTTAGCGAAGAACCAAGTTCATCATGCAAGAACGAAGCACGTAGATGTTCGCTATCACTTTGTGCCAGAGATTCTAGAAGAAAAAGAGATTTTGCTCCAAAAGATTTATACTTCAGAGAATTCTGCAGATATGATGACTAAGGTGGAGACGTCAGCCAAATTTAGAAGTTGTTTAGACTTGGTCAACATCCTGCACGTATGATTTGGTTTGAATCAGCACTATATTTGTTTGGTAGGGTCTAAAACTGCGCCAAGGTGGAAATTTGTGAATGGCAAAAAAGTAGGTGGCTTAGTTTAAGCCCCACATCGAAGGAAGTAGTTAGAAGGAAGGGGGTTAGCCCCTTATATGTAGAACCTAAGTTTCTTAGGTTTAATTGATCTAAAAAATGTAGTCTCTTCTATATATTCACATATTAAAGGGATCAGCTACAAGTAGTGCTGACCGGAGACGTAGGCAAAATTGGCTTAACTCCGTTATCAATTGGTGTGTTCTTTCCTTTCTCTATTTTATTGTTATTTGTTTATTTATCTGTGTTATTTTATTTAATATTCAATATATATTGTTAGTGGGTTATTGGGTAGAAATATTTGTAGAGTAATACTGTGGTAGTAGTTCTGTCTAAGAAGGTTGGAATTAGTGAGACTGGTCTCTCCCCTTCGATCTTTCCTGGAAATTTTATTATTAATAAAATTCTGTCTAAGGAGACCGGGTTTAAGTGGGACTTGATTGTGCCTCATCCAATCTGTTCTGAGAATTACTATAATAGTAAAACTCATAGAATTGATTTGTATTGAAAATTATCCACATTTTCGCAACAAAATTTACTATCTCAGTAATTGAATTAAGCGTTTACCAAAAACAGGTTCATGATGGAGCCGGGAGGATGCATAAATGAGTTGCTTCAAGATGGTGTTAAAGCATGTCAGCAGTGTTTATCCAAAACAGTGGATTATTTATGAATCATCATTATTTTGACTAATGACCAAACTTGACGGAGAAAACAAAGTACAAGTAATTATGTAATAGGGGAAAATAACACTTCATCTGCAAAAAAATAATAGTAACAAAAGAAGAAAAAATTATTTGAGCTATAATTTTACAAGTATTTTTTTTATATATATGAGACTCTTCCTATGCATGTTTGCGTAACAGTAATTCTAAGATGAACGAAAGGCCACCGCATTTTATTAAGATAATTGGCGGAAAATGAAAATGGTGGCTTTTCCTTTTCTGGTTAAAAACTAACATTTATGCATAAATAAATAATAATGATACCCCCTCCCCCTTCTTGTGAAACTCATTAGTATCCTTGTCTGTAGAATAGATTATTATTTTATTTTTTAATAAATTTTTTTAATATTTGAACCCAAATTTATAATGTTTAAAAGATTTATTTTTGGGTATTGCATCAACAGAACTTAAGCCCAAAAAGAGATCCGAAAATGACACAATAAAAATCAAGCGAGACAAGGCTATCCCATTTAATTAATCAGGTTTTGATCGATCTCAATCTCAAGTTAGTCTATTTATTTCTTCTGCCCAAAAATAAATTGAGGAGAAAAAAACAAAAAGATAAAGGAAGAGTTCTCAGAGAACACACAGTAGTTTACTTGACAAGGCTGCTCAAACTGCATGCATTGTTAATTAGAGTTAGTTATTCTGTTATAACTAACTATTAGTCAGTTAGCTTTCCATTCTTGTAAGAGTTAGTTACTCAGACTCTTGTTTAAGTTCTAGTATAAACCAACTCATCTACTCTCAACTATAAAAGTTATTTGTAAAATTTCTTACTATACTTTTCACAGGACATTAAACACTATACAATTATACATAAACAATTAAAATTAAATAAGCATAATAACGGTTACTAAATAAAAAAATATGTCAACTAACACATTTAGAGTCAATTCTTAATTCCGTGATTAAAGTAATAAATGTATGTTAAAAATTAAAGATAATAACAAAAAAGTAGCTAACTTAATTAACGTTTTGCTATCTCTTTTCTTAATTAAGGACAATAATGTCTTTAACTTGATCTAAATTAATCATCATTTGATAAAGTCTGCAATTCCTTCTAATCTACTCTGAAAACCAATAAAGGACAAGTTTTAATTAATTAGTTAATTGATATGCAATGAATATAAATTTGTATGAGTGATAGACTTATCCAAGAGTGTTGGTGTCTTTATCACACTGGCTATGCTGACGTCATAGAAACAAATAAAAAATGGTATGACTCCGAAACTACGGGTTCATAGCAATTGGTATTATGTGTTAATGGGCAAAACAATGTGCGGTGCCTCAATAAAAGTATATATAGGACTATTGTAAACCGAACTTCACTCCTATCACAAGTAATCATCAACCATGCATCACCGAGCATTAAACAAACTATATGGCTCCACCACATAAAAAGACAAAAATAGCTTTTGTTCCTATTACTTGCAACTGGTTTTTTCTTTTTCTTTTTTATAAATTAATACTTATTTGCATATATCATTTAGCAATTGTGATTTTATCAAATTTTTAACTAAATTCTTAAGAAATTTAAAAATTTATAATTGAATTTTTATATTAAATAAACATTTTTAATTTAAAATCAATGCAATAACCTTAAAGCATCTTATTTTTAAAAATTTTATAATTCATATTATAAAAAATATAATATTTATGTGTTTTTTTATCGATCAAACCTTTGGAAAGAAGTCATTTTATATCATGAAATTAAAGCTTAGCAAACCAAAACTAAAAAATTATTATATAATGAGATATGTTAGATATATAATTATTTATGTATTTTATTTTATTTTATTCATTATTTAAAATTTTGAGAGAAATTATTTCATTACACATTAAACACACAAAAAAAATTATTTCAAATTATTTTATATCTTTTATCAAAAGATAATTTGAGAATATATACTATTTAATTTAGTATTATTTTTAATTTGTATTTTATATAAACGGTTGATTTTTGTTTTTTTATATACTGATTGATATTTTCGTAGGGGACCCATAGGTTTTAGTCACCTAGAAATCTTCCCTCTCTTTACAAAACGTGTGTTAATACTTAATATATAATTAATAAGAATTAATGAAAGTAAAACAAAAAATAAAAATAAGAAAACAAGTGGCTATTCGATCTACAAAATCCAAACCACCTATAATAAAATAATAAAACAACAGGCTACATGGTTTTTCCACCAAAGATTGAAGTGGTAGCGAAGTCACTTTCTATCTCTATATAAGGTGCTCCTTGTTACTCAAAGTGTTCTCAGTCATATACCAACATTATACCATTGATAACAGTTTGAATCACTACTTTAATTTAATTAAAACAGGAAAAATGTGTCGCGGAGTTATGGCAGTTGCATCCACCACTGTTGGAGTGATGGAGGTGCTGAAGGATCAAGGCTATTGCAGGTGGAACACCACCATGAAATCAGTAGCCCAAGGTGCCAAGAACCATGTCAACTCAGCACAACACAAAGCTGCTGCTAACAACAAGAACATGTCTCACCAATCTTCTTCTTCCTCAGCGATTGGCAATAATAATAAGTTAAGTGATCATATTGATGAGATTGAACACATGAGGAAGGCTGAGGAGTCTCTTAGAACCGTCATGTATTTGAGCACTTGGGGTCCTAACAGTTAGTTTCCATAGCTGATCTGAGGGGACTCAAAACAGTATGTTGTAGTAATAAGATTATATATGCATGTATGTGTTCCTCTTAGATTGGGATCAATGGGATGTAACTAAGTTGCATGTGATGAATGAATATAAATTTGCTATGCCAATTATTATTTGTATATATAATTTTGGATAGATGCTTTCATTCTTTTTACTATAGTTAATCTTAATTACTTATTAATACTACTATTATTAATATACAAATTGGTAACCAATTTATATATGTGTCCTGATTTAAATCAGTAAATAGAGAATTTTTTATTTAAATTAAAATTAAAAGTTAGATATGGGTGGTTTTAGCTCATATATATACATTTTAGTTTACATAATTAAGTTAAAGACTTATTAATTAAGGAGAGATCTCTTAACCTAATCCTATGTATATAGACATACACTTATCACAGCATTGAGAGACACAATACTCATTTAGCTAATGATACTATTATTCTTGGGAATAGGAAGAACTCTTTGGCCATATTCAAAGGACCAACCGACCAAAAGAATGAGGATTATTATATGACTCAGTTGTTTAAACCAAATTGGATTATATCCACCTAAATTTGTTTATAGATCGGAAATTCCTTTAAAGTTTGGAAATTAAAATAATATCATTCCTATTAATTTTTTGTGATTACAACTTTTTTTCAAAGCATGGTATATTTGTATAAATATTTATTTAAAAGAATGAGATTATTAAAATATGAGTGACATTATTTCTCTCTAAAATTATATGAAGTGGTATCAAGGCTCTTTTTGGTTGTTTAATATATAAATATTTGATTGTGCTTGTATAAACCCTAAGAATTTAGATTATAATCAATATAATCGAAATTATCATTATTTCTTTTCATTTTTTCGTAAAATAAAACTCAAACTTATATGGAGAGAGAAAAGTTATCGCAATCAATTAATTTTTCCTTCTTTTATGATTTTTTTCATAAATTGGACAATCTCAATTTTAAAGATTACATTATAAACTAACACATCCACCTATATGTATAGATTTATGAATAAATTTAAATGTACACGTATTATTCATACATTTATTCATATATTTTTATATGTAACAGATTCATGCACTAAATATAAAAATAGTGATAATTAATACAAAAATTTTAAGCATAAAGATAATAAAATTTAATACAGAAAAATTGAGTTACAACAATTTTATTATTTGCGTTGAGCCTCATCTGCTTTTTAACTTGAACAAATCTAAGAATCCTGTAAAGAAAAGGTATCTGTTCTATTAAATGCTTGTTTGGGTAAATTTTTTGAAAAAAAATTTTTTGGAGTAATATTTTTTTAAAAATCTTTTGTAAAAGTAAAAGTAATTTTGTATTTGAATATCTCATATAATAATATTTTTTATTTGTCAATTATATTTGGGTACAATAATATAAAATATCTTTTTTATTTATTTATTATGTTAAAACATCTATTTTTTTAAAAAAAAATCTTTTAAAAAAAAATATAAAACATCTTCTGAAAAAAGATTTTTTTTTTAAATTTAATAAAAAATACTTTTAAAAAAAAATAAAACAAATCCAAACAAACATTTAAGGCTCCAATAAGGACCTGTAATAAAAGTTCTTAGTTTCCTTTCGCTATGGTATTCAAATAAATTTCGTCGGCAAATATAAGGAAGTGCTTTTTTCTTTTGACTTGTATATAATTTGAGTGTTTTTTTAGATGAATTATTGAACAACTCCAAATTCTAAACATTATATCGTGGATTTACGTTACGTCAAATGTCCACAGAGCAATTATGTGTAGCCTAAAGTTCTCCAATTTTCTCACTAGAACTAAATTCTAATTAAAGATGAAATTATCTTTTAATTTGTTTTTTATTATTATTGATAGGATTCTTAAAATTTTAAATATCTTGTACGTATTTTGTGATGCCAAAAAACAATGTGCGGTGGGTGCCGCACAAAACAAAAGCTAGCCTACCCGGCTACTCCTATCAGAAACAATGAAATATATCAACTCTATCAATAAAATTGCTTTATACACTCAAAAAGGAAAAGGAAAAGGAAGTTGTACAAAAGAAAAGAAAAGAAAATAAACTTAGATGTAACTCATTTATCAACTGCATCTGCATTGGGTCCACACTACTATTACTAAAAACAAAAACACATTTCGTTTTTCGCAATTTATTTTTCATACATTATCTTCATATATATTTGAGAAAATTAGAAAAAAAAACAAACAATTATTAAGAATGTCATCCGTAGTACATGCATACATATATAAATAAACAAAATAATAAGAAAACATGTGGCTATCCACAAAATCCAAACCACCTGTAATAAAACAACAGGCTCTGGTTTTCATTTATTATTTTTTCCCTCAAAAATTGAAGTGCTACCTAGCTTAGCTTGAGTTATTCTCTATATAAGGCAGTTATTGTTGTTGAAAGTATCCTCAGTCATAGCAAAAGATTGATAACATTGTTTGTTTCAACTATCTATCAAACCACCAAATTAAAAATGTGCCGTGGAGTTATGGCTGTTGCATCCACCACTGTTGGAGTGGTGGAGGTGCTGAAGGATCAAGGGTATTGCAGGTGGAACACCACCATGAAATCAATAGCTCAAGGTGCCAAGAACCATGTCAAGTCAGCACAACAGAAGGCTGCTGCTGCTAATAACAACAAGAAGAAGATGGCTACTCAGCAAACTACTTCTGCTTCCTCAGTGATTGCAAATAAGCTGAGAGATGAAATTGATGATGTTGAGCACTTCAAGAAGGCTGAGGAGTCTCTCCGAACTGTCATGTACTTGAGCACTTGGGGTCCCAATACTTAGTCTTGTTTATTAGAACATATTCCGACTACTCTTTCCGTTATTAAATATCTTCTGTTTATCTGATGAAAATGTTTTAGACAGACAATTTAATAGCGGATATATATACTAGTATAACTGAGTGCTCATCATGACTCATAATAAGTCATAACAGCACTCAGCAATGTTTAGGGAATAAAATTCTGCATGTTTATGGTGTTGTTGTGTTGGTTGATGTATGTTTTTAACTCTCAGCATGGATGTGAGTTGCTTTGATCTAAGTATAAATTTGCTATGTCAGTTTGTAAGAGCTTTAATTTGTTCATGTTATATATATTGTTGCTACTATTATTAGAGTTTCCCCTCCATCTGTATTTTGTATGATAACCTTAACCGCACCCTGCCAATTATAAGAACTTATCAAGGTAATAATGAACTTCAAAAAGGACATTATGTGTTTTGTGGACAATTAACGTGTATTAATGCATGTAAATTACTGAAAAGAGTATAATATCATCACTATATACTAACAGGATTATCTTAGCTTCTTCCTTGGGTAAGTAAAATCAAATATGTTATGGATAAATAGAATAGTTTTATTAAATTGTTATTTTATTTATACATTTCATTTCGACATTCAGTTATTTACTGATGCAAAATGTCTTGGAGAAATCTAATAATTGGAATCCATGCAAATGTAGATATCGTTTAGTAAAGAATAAAAGCGTGCGTGGACATCATATATCAAAATAAAAATCTGCTTTGGTATATATTTATACAAGGCTGATATAATATTTAGTATGTTGAAATAATATTATGATTATGAATTTATCATAGGTAAATGAGATTATCAGAAAAATTATTTGAATCAACCAATTGAAATCTTAAAAGAGTTATATCTCTTATCCACACGCGCAGGTGATGATAAGCTCAAAGAAGTGAATATAATGTCGGCAGCACCGAATTGAGCCTCCTATACATTATTATTATCTTCGTACGCCTCATTCCTTTCTTTGAAGATAGGTGGGTTGAGCTCCCAAGTATTGTACCACATAGCTGATTTTCTTACTCACAAACAATGGGCGCAGTTATTATAGGATACAAATGAGTAATGAGCCATGGCAACTTCAACTAGCTAGTGTGGACCCGGTGGTCCTACCAACTTAGTACTTACTCCTATTTCTGAGCACACAGGCAATAATCAATTTTTTTTTGACATAAATGAAAGAAAAAACAAAAACGCAACCTGCAAAGCAGCACAAACAAGATATTTAATCTAAGATGTCATGCTTTAAGATTAGCTTCATATCGTCATTTGGGATAAGCTACTCCACTTGATCAATACTCTGCACAACAGCATATTTTGCCAAAGCATCTGCAATGTGATTAGCTATTCGCTGAATTAGGGAAAGCTCGACAAATCAAGAACGCTTCATTAGATCATGGATCCTTCTAATCAGTTCAATAGCATCATTATTGGCAGCGGAAATGTCATTCTTCAGCAAAATAAAAGCTTCATGGCAATCGATTTCGCACCAAATATTTCTAAAACCCATATCTCAGGCTAAGATAAGACCCCGCCAAATTGCAAATAATTCACCCTGTAAGATGGTAGAGGGAGGGATAGTACCAGCGCAATTTTTTTTCCAATGCCCTTTCCAATCTCGGATCACACGGCCAAATCCCATAGTATCATAGGAGGAGATATAACATGCATCACTATTAACAGTAACAGAACCCTGGAGAGGCGGACTCCAAAACAACTTAAGGGGAGAGGAGTAGGAAAGACTTTGCAGATGAAACACTCGATGAAGCTCTTCAGAAGAAGATATAATAAGTGCAACAACTTTATCCGACAACCAAAGTTCGGTATTATTGAATATTGCATTATTTCGGTAAACTTATCTAATATCATAATAGAGCCTTTGCTTAAAATTTTCTTGTATTATCTTAAGCAAGTATGTGAACTAAGCTGTTTAGAAGCATAACCTCTTCAATTTTGTCCAGTTCCCAATAAGAGAGAACCACACCCCCCCAAAAACCAGCTCTTGTAGTAGAAGAACCTAAGGTGGTCTCCTAGATGTGATGTCCATTATATGACACTTTGTAGCAATCATAAAATCTCAGCCACACCACAAATTTCCATAAGAACAAAATAACCCATAAACACCGGGGCACTAACTAAAACAACAAATTTGAATAGGAGTTTGTAAAACAATAACAGGTAAATGGATCCATGATTTAGACTTAAGGTTCTTAGCAAAACTAATCTCTGAACAAAACTGTCTTCCCATAGAAAACTGTGACTTATGAGTATGAGGATCATTTACTTCTTGTCTTCCTTTTCTGCTTCAGCAGCCTTCTTGAGTCTAGCACCATAATGCTTCTGATTTGTGCGTTCAAGACGGAGCTTGTAGTAAGCCTTCAAATCCTTCATTTCATCTGTAACCTTAACAAGCTCAACAGATGGTTTCTCCCTCACAATGGGCAAGTATGACCCCTGCACTTGGGTCGCATTTGCTAGTTCCTCAGCAGTAGAATCACCAGCCTGCAATGCACACACGATATTAACTCCCAACACATTTTGCAAGATTGACATCAGAACTAAAGACCAAAATTCAGATAGTTTAAAAACTTCGTATTACCTTGACCTTCTTTGCACGCCTTGGGAACACAACCAACTTGGCCTTGTATGTTTTCAGCCTCTGCAAATTAGCCTGCAGACTTTCTAACGAACGATTCTTGCGGCGATGATCCACACCAATGCCTATGGTTGGAGCCAGCTTTTTGGGAATACCAGCAGCCTATGAAGATGTATAACAAGATTAAGTAACATAATATCAATACGGACGAGAGCTTAGGAGCAAGAATTTTCAAATTTGTACAGAGTAAGCTTCATCCTGAGAATCTAAACAAGAAGTAAGCAAGATTGATTTACTAACTGCAATTCATAACAAGAACAGTCCTATAAACCATACTTTTTAAAATTAAGCCCCAAAGTTAACCTTAAAATAGTCATCGAGATTCAAATGGCACCAATTACGTAGTAAAGCATAGATTAAGTGCACTAAACCCTACGGCAAGTAACACAATTAATAACAATAACAGAATGAGCATATCGTAAAGTACCTTGAGTTCTTCAAGAGAAAAGCCTTTGCCAGATCTGAGTTTCATGTTGTATTTCAAGGTTTGGCCATGAACAACGGGCCTGAGAGGTCCAGCAGTAGGCCTGGGGAAGATCTTAACAGCTTTCTCCTGGCGCGCTGCGGCAACAAATTGAATCAAGATTTGAAGGAATCAGATCAGATCAAAGAAAGTACTCCAAAAATGAAATGTGAATTTGGAATACCTAAGCGTCTTCTGGTCTTCCTAGCAGGTTGATTGAACCAGGTCTTGACATAGTTTTGCCAATGCTTACGGAAGTGTCCGTTAGGGATAACATTGTTGTGCTTCACCATCGCTTATATAAAACTCTTCACAAACACACTTCAGATTAGAAGCTTTGCGTACCACAAGATGTCTCTGCTGCACCCGAGAGAGAGAGCTCCTGCGCCGCCGAGCCCTGTAACTGTCTTCTCTTCTCTTCTCTCCTCTTCTCTTTGCAGAGTTGGAGGGGTTTTTTGGGGTCAACTCTGTTTGTGGGTTTAGGGTTTGGGCTTTAGTTTTTGGATCCAATGGAAAATGGATCTAAACTTTTATAATTTCTTTTTTGCTTTATGCCATTTGGGTTGGGCCGTGCTTCTGGGAAACTGATACATGGAAAATTAATGACAAAAGTAAAATACATGCTATCCAATCTCATATTCGGACCTTAGGGCCATATGAATGCAAGATGGGATGTGAACGCGTCAAACTTTAAAAAATTGGCACTCAATAAGATGTAAAAGATTAGTTTGAATCTGTCGAGCCTAAAATATTCTTAAAAAAACATAGAAAATTGAAATTAAATTAAATTAAATTTTGATCAATATTTTTATACAATTGGAGGGATGAGCCATACTATTTAAGAAATCTTTCTTTCATGTTTGCTGGTTTTCCAAACAAGCTTCATAAGTGTTTATATTTTATTAACTAAGAAAATGTGTTTTTTAATTGAAACTTGTGATGAATTATTGGCCGTCCATTCCTAATCAAGTTACTATGTTGCATAGTAGATGAATCATAGCCGTTCATTCATTTTCATGTAATAGTAAATCTTTTACTATAAATAGGGCTATGATTTTATAAGTTTTTCATATCCAGAAATCAATAAGAATTTCATATTCTTTCTCTCTATAGTTCTCTCTCTCCCCACGAAGCTCTGATAATTTGCTTTGAAGCAAGAAGCTTTTATCAATTTACTTTGAAGACATAAGGTACTAAATTTCATTATGTCAAATCTTTCCCGATTAGAATTT
>JASCZI010121635.1:0-26837 GCA_036250425.1 Stylosanthes scabra | reverse complement strand
TATATATATATATATATATATATATATATATATATATATATATATATATATATATATATATATATATATATATATATTAGGTATACTAAAAAAATTAGTTACCATTCAAACATTTAGTCAATGCGTATAGAAATATGTATAACATATATATAATTTCTTTTATATTATTGTAAACAATTTTGATTAATTATTTATTGTAAATTTTTAATTATTCATTTTTATAGCTCACTAAAGACTTTTGTTTACTTGAGATATAATTCGATCTTCTACTAATTCAAGATTAGTTATTATTATTATTATTATTATATATTTTAGGGATAACTATGATTTTGATCATAAAGATTTAACTAAAAAATCAATTTAGTCACAAACGTTATAATTTTTTTAAAATGAATTGATTTACGATTTTGCCCCTACTTTTCACCGTTTCGATTTTCGGTTCTATCCTCAAAACTTGAACCGAACCGAACCGTGGAGAATAATTGTACAAGTTAAAATTCCCTGAGTCCCCCCTAATTACTAATATTACACAATGGCCCCAACCTAAAAAAACCCTAAAATGAGTCTCTCACTCTCTCTCACTTGACAGAACACACAGACACACTCACAAGTCACAACGGCGCCACTCACCCACTCCTCTTCCAGATTCCAGCCACTCACCCAGAGTCCCAGATCGCCACCACCACCGCCATCCAGTCTTCTCGTGGTGTCGGCGTCCACTCTTCTCATCCTCGCCAACGCCTGCCACCTTCCACCGCCGAAGCAGCGTTGTCGCTCCGTCCCTGTCCCCCGTCCTCTTCAGCCCTGTCCCGTCTCCTTCTCGGACCGTGCCATTGAAGGTTTGCAGCTTTGCCGTCCGTCCACTTGCAGTCGCCATTATCATCTTCGATTCTCAGATCTGAGCATCATCTTTACCATGCTTGAATCTGTTCTTGGCACAACTATTTTTTGTTCTGATTTGAGGTATTTGGTCATATGTTAGCATCTAATAAAGAGTGCTCGGTGAATGATTGTGGAGTTTGGGATGGAATTAGATGGGTGTGGAGGTTGAGCTGGCGTAGGCCGCTGCGTGACTGAGAGGAGGAGAAGAACAGGGAGCTACATGATATAATCAGTAGAGTGGGAGTCAGAGATAGCCAATGTGTGGAACCATCATTCTTCTGGCAGCTTTTCCATATCTTCTCTTCTGCAGGTATTCAATAAGAAACAATTGGAGGATAGAATTTTCAAGGGTGGCCTATTACCTCCTAGGGTGGAGATGCTGAATTGGTTCACATTGAAGGGGAAACTAAACACTAAAGATAAGCTCTTTATTATGTATTATGCGGAACTGTTATGGAGTGTTCATCATTTGTTCTTCAGCTGTGAATGTGTGTGGGAAATATGGTGTAAATGGTTAGGGAGATTCAATCTGAGTTCGTGCTAGCCTGGTGATCCTCTGGAGTGTGTCTTGTCCTGGGAGAAGGCCCCAATAAGACCCGTAGATAAAAAGAATTGGATGATGCTATTTGGTGCTATGAATTGGTTTGTATGGAAAGCGAGAAATAATAATGTCTTCAAAAACCAAGGTGTATCTAAAGAGGAGACGATTAGAGAGGTGGAACATTGCCTAATTATATGGGAAATGGATAGGAATCATACACAATTGGAGCTTATAGTGTGATGAATCCTAGTGATGCTACTTCAAACGGTGATATTCAAGCTAAGGAGTCCTTTAATTTTGATTATCAATTAATTATTGTATTGTTTTCTCTATGATTTCTGGTTTGGTTTTGCTATTTTGTTGGATGCTGTGCATCTTGTTTTTGTATGTGGAGTTTTAAACTGTTCCAGTACCCACCTTCTGGTACTTGTGTTGGTTGTTGCATTGAAAAAAATGTTCTATTTATTGGTTCTGATTTGGAGTATTTGATTTGATTGAGTTATATTAGAAATTGTTGATTCTCCTTCCGTATTGCTGGCACCGTTCTCCTTCTCCTTGTCCCTCTCTTCCATTTCTCTTCTCCCTTCCCCCTCTGTTTCTTCTTCATTCTAATAATAATAATAATAATAATAATAATAAAATAAATATTATTATTATAAAATTGATTCGGTTCAATTTTTAGTGAACTGACCGGTTTGAAACAAAAAGAAGAAGTTGGTTTAAGTAAATTAGTGATACATAAAAAGGGAGAGGGGCAAAAATGTCAATTTAGACCATTTTAAAAAAAAATTACAACGTTTGTGACCAATCTTTAGCCTAAAATACATTTGTTACTAAATTGATTTTCTTATTAAACCTTTATGACCAAAATTATAATTATCTCTATATTTTATTATTTCTTACGTAATATATTATTAGAGATATAATTTCTATTAACTTAAAGTGTTTGGATAAATGGTATGATGATCAGATCGTATAATATTGGGTGGAAGCTCTGAGATTGAAGTGCATGCACTTAACAAACAATTGGAATGGTTTGTATCATTACTTCTTGACTCATCCTAATATAGGGGAACACAATAGTATCAACTTGCAAAGCAATTATTAATTGTATATTCAACATAATTATTTAACCATAATTAACGTTTAATTCACTTTCTCTATATATCAGAGAGATAATATATTGTAATTTGGAATTTTCGAAATGTAAAATATATATAATTAATTAAATAATGGAAAAATTATCGTAATTAATTCCAAACTCGAGTCGTAATGTTGATGACTTGTAATTCATACGATACTTAAAAAAAAAACTTGGGTCGTAATCTTGTTAACTACTACCCACTTACCCACCTCATATTTGATTTTCATTTTTTCAATTTAAATCAGCTACATGAATTTTTTCCGCACATTACTGTTATAATTAGTGCAAATATATATACTACACTAATAACTATTATGATTTTTTCTCAGTCGACAAGCCTCTTTTTTGTTTTCTTTCATACAAATTTCAAAATCTACATTCAAAGAATTGCAACTTTATTAAAACAGTTTATTAATCAATTTGCTATAGAATAATGAAGTTCGTAAAAAAAAAATCCAATTACGTTATTACGCGTTTTGCATATATTAATATATATATATACAGTGAAATACCTTTTTTTTTGTGGGTTATTAATAGTTAATACTTAATAATATGACAATGGTTCAGTGGATTACAGAACATTGGAGACTCTCAACTGATAAGTTTGTAGATTGAATATTTGTTGGGTTAATTCCCTCTTTCATTTCATGTTTCTGTTGTAGCCTTCTAACATTTTCTTTGTTTTTTTTTTTCTTGGACAGAACATTTTCTTTGTTTAAAAAATATAAAAAAGTTTTTGAGGTTATTGGAGTCGTGGCCCAACCTCAAACACCCAAATGCACATAACAAGCACAAACTTAGAAATATCTAGGGCAAAAGTCCAAAAAGAAAAGAGACATATCTAGGGCAGGTCAAAATAAAAAAAAAAAAAACCTTAGACATATTTAGGGTTCCGAAAACATAAATTTCATCCAAGAAAAGCTAAATAATACCCGTAGATAGTATAAAAAACAATAACTTTACATTGAGAAAATAAAAATAAATATCTACTGTGTTGAACTATTGTTTTGAGAAAAGGCGCAACTTTCGATTTCTAATAATTTTAATGGGTAGAAACATGAATATATCTAAGTCCCTCTAGTTTCTTGACGAACACGAATGTGCTACAACACAATAGAATACATATTCTTTCTTCTTCTCCACATAAAAGTAAAATTTTTCTGGACCTGAAGTATTTTCTCTCAATAAATTTATGTATCCATAGTATTTTCCTGCTGAATTTGAATAATCTATAACTTCAAAACAATACTCACATAGGGGATCGACATATATACACCTCAAGAGAAAGAACACCACAAAAATAGTTATTTTAAATCTAAATCTAGAGTTTTTGAGAAATAAGAAACAAAAAATAAAATTGGAAAGAAAAGACAAAAAAAGAAAACAGGGGGAGGAGATCGGCTGAAACCACCTTTGGTTTAAGGATGAGAGAGCCCTGAAGAGAGAGAAAACGGGGGTGAGTGGTAACATAAAAGAGGGGAAAGGAGGAAGAGGCTAAGAGGGATGGCCACAGCCAGGGTGAGCGGCGGTGACCCTCCATCGTCATTTTTATTCTTGTTTCCTACGATTGAGAAAAAAAGGGAAAAAAAGCTAGGGTTTCAGAAAGAAAAGTAATCAGTTAAAAAATGTTATATATATATACATATGTAAATTGTAAATGTTACCAATGTGATAAATTTTTAAATAAAATTAGATTTATAGAAAATTATTGATTGTCTCATTGAACTTGCAAATAGAGTAAAAAACCAAAAACTATATTAATAGTAAAAAGAAATAATTCTTCATGTAATGGTGCAAAGATAATATTATTGTCCAATATATATAAGTAATGTTTCTCTAACAAAAATGTTATTCAAATATCCAAATGAGGCACTAAAGTATTCTCCCCACTTGTCTCATATATAGAGATACTTATGTCACACCAAGAGAAACTATTATGTACATTCATTATGTCTAAATTGAATTTATAATTTGAACAAATTAACGGATTTCATTTTCATGGATTTGGGCCCCGAACACATCATGTGACAGGCTCCAACCTTGATTTCAATGAAGCACTATCTCTATATATGTATATTTACCTATCAATTAAAAAAAAGGTTTTTTTTATATCTCGTAACCCAATCCATTTCAAAAACTAATTTGTTGTGAATTAAAATTTTATTTAAAAATTTGTTATTGTTTATTAAATTATTGTATACATAATTTAAATTTTGAATTTTCTAAAGATTATTTGAACAAATAAGGGAGATAATTAGTTGACGAATCTAATTTAATTATAGCCATATTAATTTTGGACCTGAGAAATTCTCATTGGACAAGCGAAGGTTTCTTTTCTATATTTTTTGGTTGATAATAATTAGAGTGACAGGAATCGAATCAATGGTCGACACGATATGGATTTGAGATCCTTAAAGTTTGCCATGACAAGATACTAGGCTGTGTCTAACTTTGCAAATACATTTAATAATTACCCTTTCGCCTTGTTTGGTAAAATCTTTCGGAGAAGTCCTCATCACGAATTAAAAATCTAGTTTTTTTTTTTTTTAATTTAAAATGGGTGAATTATAAATACCAAGATTATATAACATTTTTTTTTGAATGGGCGATTATAAATAGGCATGTGAGTTACTCTTACTCCTTGTAATTATGTATGCATGGATTTAACGTTATGCAAGTTCCCATGGTATATATATATACACAGTACCCTTCCATTATTTATTTCTTTATTAATTGCCACATATATTTCTTACCGCTGCTAAATGTTTGGCGGCAGTTTTTCCGACCGCCTACTTATATGTGCGTCGATGGTTTAGCGACGGTCATACTTAATTGCTAGAATACTGTTACCATATGGATATTTATTTTGTAATAATTTATGAACCCTCGCTCTATATATATATATATGTATTATGAATATTTATATTTTGTGGCGGTTTGAAAATCCGCCGCTATATAAATTACAAGCCTACTTTTTATTTTGGGTGTTGCAGTGAAAAATATATATATATATATATATGGAGATGCTTTAATGTATTTAATTTTGTCACATTTATAGATAATGAAGTGAAACGTCAAATTGTATTATTACGATTTTATTTTAATAAAATAAGATTTATGAATATTATATTATTTATTATTAGGACATGTATATAATAAATTAATTAATAATAAGCAGCAATACAGCTAGCAGCTACAACAAGAGCTCAAGGGCCATGTAAGGGGTCCTACTCCTAAATCACTTATTTCAATTGGGATCATCTCATCATCATTATTGTCCATTCTTTTTATTAATATTCCTTTTAATTCATACAATAATTATTCTTTTGTTTTATATATTTATAACAGTAATTAATTTGTTCACATACTCATCCAAATTATACCAAACCTCAATGTGTATATAGTAAGGAGTAAGGACAAGAAAAATGAATTATTATCATCATACTTGCATATGTACTTTGATTTTGCAACTTTATTTACCAAAGAAAAAGTATAAGAATAATGATACTATATATAGTTATTTTGTTTAATTAGTTAGCACATCTAATTCATTTTAAACATTTTAATTTTTAGATGAATCAAAACTTTTAAACCTCTCAATTATCCTTTTTCACTTTTACTCAAATCATAATTAAAAAAATAATCAAATGTAAACTCATCATGATTTGGTCAAAATATCATTTTCGTATACAAGTTTAATTTAAAGTTTAAACTCGTCCACTCTCATCCTCCTCAAATAATAATGATTTTATTATCTTTTTCTTGGAGGTCTAAATAAATTTATAAAGTACTTGGCATGTATGACACTAAATATAATATATAAAATTATTTGTTTTAATAAATTTAAAGTAATAAAATATATGAATAATTATATATATCTCTAACGAAATAAAACTTATTGAAATGTGATACAGTGAAAGTTCTGCCCTCCCATCATTCTACACAGTATCATAGCCTTTTGATATGCTGAAGGTGTCATATAAAATAATGTTAATTTTCCTAACAACCCTTAAATTTTCTCACATTAAATATAGGGTTCGTTATTTAAGCTTAGTTTACAATTGAAAAAATGATGAATTAACAAAACATAAAGAAAAATATAAGTAGGTTTTGAATTCACTGTTGCACCCTTTGTATATAGTTTTCTAAGTAAATTAGACATATATGTATTTACTTATTTATTTATTTATTTTGTTATCAACTACTTTTCAGGATTTCTTTTCATGGAGATAATAGTAGGAATATGATTTCAATATTCTAATAAACTTTTGTACAGATTTGGAATACAAATAAAAGTGAAAAAAATTAGATATATAACCATATCCCCAAAAATAATATGCTTTTTGATAAACTTATGATCATCACATTGTGTTTGATGAGCTTAATTTCTAAGCCACAAATTAAAATTCAAATTAATAAGGAAAATAAAAAGATAGCTAGAAAACTAATTAAGCTATAAATAATTGAATATTTTTCAATCTAAATTATTAGAAGGATGGATGGATTTTAATGTTGAAGAGATGATTATGAAAAGTCAAAAGGTGCAGCATCCAATGGCACTATACATGCATCAGCATTGCAAAACTTGCTGTCTCCCATTCACACTTTTCAGTTTTCAGCCACATACTTCCATTAATTAATAATTAATAACAATTAGCAACCTTAATAAATTAATTAAATATATTTTATTAGTATATTATACATTAGTATACTACTAAATTAATTAATTATATATATTAATTATTATTATTTTCTCTTTTATTATTATTATTGGAAAGTTTTCAAGTATATCGATTTATCAGTATACCTATAATCTGTAATCGTTGATTTTGATTTATATTTATATTTTAAAATTTTTTAATCAAAATCAACGGTTACAGATTACAGATATAGTAATAAATCGATATACCTTAAAATTTCCTTTATTATTATTATGGGTTTTAGGGCTTTACTCACTCTCCAACTCCAACCCCACCTCCCCTTATACTGTACCTGAACAAAGACACAGAAGGAAGCAGCATTATTTTGATGTTCTTCAAAAAGCCAAAATAGCTTCATGGATAATACACTCTTAATATATACCAACTACATTAATATCGTATATTCTTTCTCTCTCTACTTTCTCAAATCATTGGTGTTATATCGTATTTTCTTTCCAAATTATGGTTTAAATTTTCAAATAAATTAAACCCTAAATTTATTATAAACCCTAAAACGATTATTGTTGCTCATTTTAATTTGTACTGTGATAATCGTGTGTATTGTAAATCTATATAAAAAGAATTTCACACCTATATATTATATTTCTTCAGTGATAAAGTAAAAAAAAAAAATCAGGATGTCTATACACAATGATTTCCATAAGAGAATAGCCGAAGTAACCAATATTATTTTTAGTTAATAATCTAATACTATATTTTTTATAGTAAACACTTTTAGATATTGACTAATTACTAATAAAAAATAAATTATATTAGTTATATTATATAACACTGTTGTTTCACAAACATTTTTCATTAAATTAATCAACATAAATTTTAAATGGATAGTTTTAAGGAAAATTTATTATTAGCTGATATATATATTTTTTCTAACAGGAATCTAATACTAAATATATTTTGGTACGTAATACGATATCTAGGTTGAGCAAGCTGAGATTAATTCCTTACACTTTATCAAGTATTTTTTTCGAGGAGTTTGACGTGACTACATCCCCTTCTACATACATATCGCTTCAAAATTCGAACCCGGAACTATATATATAGGTTAAATTATACAATAGGTCCTTATAGTTTTAGTGAAATTACAACTAGGTCCATATAGTTTAAAAGTTTGTAATTGAGTCCATGTATTTATAAAAAATTTGTATTTTGCTCCCCGATCGAATTTGAGATTAAAAACAAATCATTAAGTCATGTGTTATTGCGATTGTATCCTCACTATATTCTTCAATGAGCTTTTTTTTTGAGTTTTTAATCATGTTCTCTTTTCAAGTGAGTTTATACTAAAATCGTTAACTCACTCATTTCAAGTGAGTGCGATTACGACGTGAAAGCATAGAGTGGTGAGAGTGAAGAATTGAAGATGGTTTCTTTCTTTGCGAATTCGTCAATTTGGGAGTAACTTTCATTGTTTATGAAATTGAGTAATTTGGTAAATCACAATTTTATCTAATGTACAATATAAAATATACCAGAAAATATTCTGTTATATTAAACATTTTTTGAACTGTAAAAACTAAATTACAAATTTTTATAAGTATAGAAATTCAATTGCAAACATTTAAACTATAAAAACAGGTTGTAATTCTATTATAACTATAGGATATAGGATGTATTATATAATTCAACCTTGTATGCATACAAATCTAACACAAAAAGAAGAGGTATATATATAACAAAACAAAGATATAGAGAAGCGACTTACTACTCTCTCTCTTTCTCTCTCTCTATCACTTTTTTCTTCTTCTTCCTTCTACCCTACATACATAGATTCTAATGGAAATGGAAGATCATCACCACTTTCATCTTCATCAGAACCACCACTACGCTTGTTTAACGGATCTGTTAATCAATAACGCTCCTATGCAACAACCACAACCACCAATAATAACCACTAGCCACCACCACTTGCCGCCGTTACCGGAGACAACAACGATGATGTTCGAGATGATGGCGGCGCCACGTGGTGGGATGGTTGAATCAGATTCAGGTGTAGTAGGGTGCATGGGTGGTGGAGGGGATGCATCATCATCATCAAAGGGAAGATGGCCAAGACAAGAGACTCTTACTCTTCTTGAAATCAGATCTAAGCTTCACCCTAAATTCAAAGATGCTAATCACAAAGGTCCCTTATGGGAACAAGTCTCTAGGTACATACATACTCTTTTCATTTTTTATTTTTTATTATTGATTATTTATTATATATTACTAATTATTAATTTATTCTTATTAATTTATTAATACTCTATCCTTTTATTTATTTATTTTATTATTACTATTTAAGCTAAGGGATAGGTTAAAATGAGGATAGTTTATTATTTATTATTACTACTAATTATTAATTTATTCTTCTTAATTTATCAATACACTATCCTTTTATTTATTTATTTTTCTTCTTATTATTATTATTTAAAGAATTGGAATTAAATTGAGGATAGTTTATTAATTCAATACTACATACATATAGGTGTAAAATAAAATAAATTTGATAATTCTCATTAATTAATTAATTTTTATTTAACACAAGGAGATAGATTGATGCCTTTTTTTAATGGAAAATTTAGCATCATTATTATGCATCAATTTTGTTGTTTCTTGGAGCCTGCAATAATATAAAAAACAGTATCAGCTTTTTTATGATTAATCTAGTACAAATTACTGTAATTAATGGGGCACTTGATGGAAATTTGCACTGCTTTTATATATTTTTTTAGGTTTAATTTTAATTTAATCTTCCCTTTATTATTTTTTGTTTTCCGCTTTGATTTAACTTGAACCTGCATATGTATGTCTTCTATACATATTTATCGTATGAAATGACATAAACCAATTGAGGCTCTTCCTTCGAAGACATTCACTTTTCTATGGCAATTGTAGAAGAACAACACTTGCAAATAAAGACGCCATCACTATGCATGGCATTCAATAAAATTATTAATTATAAAAAAAAAGTACACATAAACTAGGGTTCTAATTATACTATCTCCAACTACTATCTAATACCATTAATTGTGCAATAGTGTTCTCCAATTGATATCTACTAGTGTACTATATTATGGAAAGTGTATCCAGTATTCTATAATATAAATTTTTAATATTTTTATTTGTTGATCTTAAATTGATTTCAAGAATAAAATATTTTATAATTAAGATCAATTAATAAAAACATTGAAACATCTGGCATCATAAAATATCTGATACGTTCGTTCTCTATATTATTATAAATATACTAATAATTTAGGCATGTAATACATTATTATTAGCACTTTTTATGATAATAATATACACATATATAGTAGGTTAAATACTCAAATTCTTAATTATTTATGTTGATGATGGTAGTTATAATTAATTGTGAATAATAATTAGGATAATGTTAGAAGAATATGGATACGAAAGGAGTGGGAAGAAATGCAGGGAGAAGTTTGAGAATTTGTACAAATATTATAAGAAGACAAAGGAAGGAAAAGGAGCAAGACAAGATGGGAAGCATTATAGGTTCTTTCGCCAACTTGAAGCTTTGTATGGAGACAACAACACCAACAACAACCACCTTAATTTACAAACAAATAATAATAATAATAATAATAATAATAATAATATCAGCCTCATGAATTCGACTAGTGAATTTGACATATCATCATCATCAGAGTATAATGATGATGATGAATCGGCGACGATGAAGAGGAGGAGGAGGAAGATGAAGACGAAGGTGAAAGAGTTCATCGACTCGCAAATGAGCAAGCTTGTGAAGAAGCAAGAGGAATGGCTTGAGAAGTTAGTGAAGACAATGGAAGAGAAAGAGAAGGAGAGAGTTGTGAGAGAAGAAGAATGGAGAAGAGAAGAGGCAACTAGGTTGGAGAAGGAGCACATGTTTTGGGCCAAAGAAAGAGCTTGGATTGAAGCAAGGGATGCTGCATTGATTGATTCTTTGAACAAGTTAACAACAAGAAGAAGGGAAACCATCATCAAGCCTCAAGAACAAGAACAAGAAGAAGCTACTCCTCATGTTCATGGTGATGATGATGATGGTGTGATGATGATGATGATCATGGGAGACGAAGGAATCGTCAAAAACCAAAATGAGAATGAGGTCGAAGAAGATATCATCGGAGAAAAATACTTATATGTTTCAGAAGCACATTTAATACGTGTATCAGAAACATCTACGACCACTCATTTTTAACAGTAGATGTTTCTGAATTTCGCATTAAATGTGTATATGTTCTAAAATTACTTATATATATGTTTCATAAATTTGTTACTAGAAAGCTTAATTAGCTTCAACAATTGATTGATGATAAGGAACTAATAATAGGGTAAAAGAAAGTGGATGTTAAAAAAGAAAAAGGAAAAGAAATTGAAGTGACAAGAAGTAAGCATGGACTATTTTGGGCAGGAAAGGGCTGATTTGAAGTGCAAGGAGAAGTGGGAGTAAGCAAGGGCTTGCTACTATTCAAGTGAAAAATGAGAAGCAAAAGAAAAACCCAAGTGAGGTTTTTTCTTATTTAATTTGGAGAACAATGATCAATAACATATATTTGCTGTACTATGTGATAAAGGGAAGAGAATTTGTGGATATATAAGAGGTTTGATTTGAGTTTTTATTTTTTATTATTTTTTTAGTATTTTTTGTTTTTAAAATTTTGAAAAAAAAGTTGAAAATAGAAAATATAATTTTTATTATTTTTTACAAAATATAATTTTGAGAAAAAAAACGTTTAAATAAAAAATCAAGAACTCAAACCAAAAATACTCTAAATATACAAGAATTTATTTAGCAAGTAATTTGAAAATAAATATTTCTTTGAACTTTTTATATATTATATATATTAGTTTTATGATTTAATAATGTAAGAAAGAAAGTCAAATCAATATAATTTTTTTTATATGTCTTGAAATAAAAGTGGTACAAAAATATAAATTATGATCTTTGGTTTTCTTCTCTTGATAGATGATGATTTTCTCTTGCTTAATGATGTGATTAGGGAAGAGAATTTGTGGAAATAGAGTAAAGCCAAGAAAATTACCAATAAGAATGGATGATTGACTCATGAGAAGTATAGAAGCTGAGAATAAAATTTGGCAGGCTTTTTCATCTGAGATGGTCTCACATTATGTAAGCACAAGTTACTTAACTGCTTGGGGCTATATATGTATCTAGGGATTGCTGATATTACGTATGAATCGTGTTATATTTACTATTTTTTTTTATTTAAGAGAAATATTTTTCGGATTTTGTATATTTACTATTCTATTACTTTAGTTTGGATTTTTATCGGTTATTAAATTAA
The DNA here is from genome assembly GCA_036250425.1 of Stylosanthes scabra. Taxonomy (NCBI): domain Eukaryota; kingdom Viridiplantae; phylum Streptophyta; class Magnoliopsida; order Fabales; family Fabaceae; genus Stylosanthes; species Stylosanthes scabra. The sequence continues at coordinate 14,255 of JASCZI010121635.1, read as the reverse complement.
TAACTTTTTTTCTATTTCTCCTTCTCGATTTCTGCATGTATATCACATTCCCTTTTTAGATCATTTAAAATTTAGTATAAATTTTTAAAATTGGTTTATCAATCTTAAACTCTAAATTCATAAATCAATTTTAGGAATCTATTTATTTAAATTTTTAAATGATTAAATGTTGAATTAAAATTTTCGAATCATTAAAGGTAACGTCGTTTAAAGTAAAAATAGTTAGAGCTCAAATCGAATGTTTACCCTTTTAGTTTTTTATGTCATTTTGGCTCATACGGGAAGGTTTGATGTTTGTACTAAAATTGAACAATAATGATAATAATAATGTTATTTGATTTATACATAAATTTGGGACATTTTTGTGAAAACACCGTGAGTTAGTTGATGATGTCAAAAAATAATAATAAGTGGAGAATGTAAACTATTGCGGATCCAACACCTTTTTTTTTTTTAATTTCTGGCCTTTTGGTTTTAAATATGTCTAGGAATACTTACCTAGAAATTTTCATATACTTATCACCTAGAAATATAATTGGTAAGGTAATAATAAGGTCTCAAAACGAATATTTTAAATAAGTGTAACACTACACTACTGTACCCTTAATACCTTTTACTCGGAGTTGTACATATATAAGTAAAACTAACATAGGAAGCATACATATATAATTGAAATGAGTGTGCTCGACCAGTGTATGTATTACATAACTAATACTAAGGTAGATGTTACATTAGTAAAAATAATTAATTTTTAAATTTATTATTTAAAAATATTTTAAACGTATATATCTAACTAGATGTCAGATCTAACTATGTTATATATACACTAAAAATTACTCACTAATCAAGTATCATGTACAAATACATATTTGCTAATTCATAATATGTTTTATATATCTTATTGTAAAAAAATTAATTAAATTATACTATAACATGTATATAATTATATTCTAGTGTGATAGATTTATTATTCATATAATTATTAATGATTTAATTAATTGAAAAAATATGTAAATGTGCAAACAGGATAACCCAAATTCATATATTACAAATACATAATAACCATTAATTTAGTAACTAATAATTTTGTATGATATAAGTTAGTATATCGAGAATACCAATATTTCAATATTTTTAGCCGTTGATCTTAATTGATTTTATTATTTTAGTTATAAAATCAACATATGATTAAGATTAATAACTAAAAACACTGAAATATCAATATTTCCGATATATCGGATAACATAACTTCCTATAAGTTAATCACTTTTGAAATTCAAACAGAAATTGCACAAGTTTTATTTTAAATCATGATCATTATTCCTTGATGAGACTGGATATCTATAGAATTCTAAAATTGATGATGATAGGTGTCTAAATTAATGAGAATACTATGTTAGCAGTGTTGTGCACAAGGATCAATGAACATTAAACAGCAGCATATATTGTTGCATAACATGTAACCAATATAGGGATACATTGCAGCATTGGACTTCTCCAGGGATACACTAGACAGTTATATATGTATGTGGTCCTTTATTTACTTTGACTCTCATTTAATTTAGACTAACATGCCATATCCAAATTTCAAAACCATGATTTCCTTTACCCTATATATTTATGTTTTTTTTTTTTCATGCAATATTTACTATTTGAAAACATGATAAACAAAATAGTGTATGTGTTATGTGTAAATACATTGAGTTATAATAAGTTCAATGTAGGTAGTAGTATACAAAAACAGAAATAGTGCATTATGATAATAGATTTGTATAGCTTTATATATACGCATTAAGGAAATGTGACTATTCATGGAAGAAATTTTAAATCAGCCCACGAATTAAATTTAAATTTATTCAGAAGATAGAAAAAAGATAGTCTATATCTCTATTGTATGAACTATGAAGTTTTTTTAAATGAAATAGTTCAGACTATATATAATTCTTTATACATAGTTTTACTACTAACAATTATCACAATAATTATACCAACATTTATTATAAGGGATTTTGTTTTTGAGTAATAATGTTATAACTTATACATCCATGTTTTTTTTTTCAATTAAGTCTAACTTAGTTGTCTAATTTATGAAAAAAATATTTTCCTCATTCTATTCATCTAAGTCTTATTATTTAATTTTTTTTTTTCATCTTAGATGAAGTTTGAATTTGAGATTTCTTACCATACGAAGAAAATAATATCATACGAGCTTTTACTCATCGTTGTCTTACTATTTTATTTAATTAGACTTAGTTGATAAAAAAAAACTTATATATATATAACATTTCTGTATTTATTCTTCTGCAATGTATTCTTTTTCTTGCATTACAAGTTTTATACGGTGACTAATTCGAAGACAAGTACCATATCAATATATCAAAATCAGGCAATGTCCATACCTGAGACGAAAGAGTAAAGAAGTTTCTTGTGATAATTTAAAAAAAAAAAAACTATTATTGGTTTTGGAAGACACATTCATTTAGCAGTCATTATCAATTTATCATCACATACTATACACTCTCCACACACACACAAACAGGGCCCATTGCCTTGCTTCTTTCAGTGTTTGTTTCCACAGCTTTTACAATAACAAATTTAGGGTAATTTAAATTATTATATCAACTACTCTTCATGAATTATTCATGAATTTACTATTTATCAATAATTATCATATACAAATTAATATACATTCATATCATTCATATAACTTTATATATATATATATGTAAACAATGTGCATGTGGCCATAAAAAAGGGGGACCATAATTAATGAGAATTCACAAAATAATTGAGAACCGGAAATTAAAAGAAAGAAAAGAAAGGGTCTGCAATCAGGTTCTGAGTGGCAGTATGGAAGATAATAAGCAATGAGAGGGACGTAACATAGTGTTGGTATGACACTCTAATTTATTAACATGCTGTACACTTGTTAACCGAGGCATCACATATTCACATATATATATACACATGTGAGCAACTCGGATACTTTCATCATTTTACGTTTGGGCGAGCTTTTTGTAAAAGATTTTTTTTCGAATTATCTTTTTTTAAAGATCTCTTATAAAAATAAAAGTAATTTTATGTTTGGATATCTCATATAATAATATATTTTTATTTATCATTATGTTTGGGTACAATAATATAAAAATATTTTTTTATTCATTTATTATGTTAAAAACATTTTTTTTTCAAGTAAAAAAGATCTTTTAAAAAAATATATAAAAAACATCTTCTGAAAAAAGATGTTTTTTTATTTTACTAGAGCTTTTACTTTTACTACTGAAAATTACCCAAACACGCTAAAAAACATAAAAAGATCTTTTTTATTAGAAAAAAATTTTTTTAGCCAAATAATGACATCCAAACAAGCTCTTAATTTTTTTTTTCCAATTTGGCAGTGTGTATGGTTTCATTTTTTTTCCCGGATCAACTAATAAGTAATAACCTGTATTTCACTATTTCTCCTTGCTTCAAATACAACTGGCCTTTTTTCTACTACTAATTTGATCTCCATTTAAAAACAATGGATTGCTACGTATAGAAGACGAGTTTTAAACTTTCAATAGTTAGTTAAGCCAATCCAAATTGATTTTCTTTTTTTTTTTCTTAAAAATAAATAGACTTTGTAACTCTCTTTTTTTGGGTTAACTTTGTACTTTTTTATTTGATTCAGAAGTGAAGTTTTTTATTTTTTTTTCCCAAAGTGAGGATCCCTTTTTGGTTAAAGCCCAATATTGTTACAGTTAACTAAATGATATGTTTACCTAAAGCCCAATATCATTTTTGGTCATGAAGCCCGATATGTAAGTTAGTTTATGTGACATTTTTTTCTACACGTAATATGTTTACGACTTGAAAAGTTATTCGGTACAATGTAAATTGATATAAATATAAAATATTTTCTTACAATATAGATTTTACACTTTACATTCGACAAAAATTAAAATAATATATAAATATGAACACTCACATTTCTTAAAAAAAATTTATATTTGTACTATATAAGCTCTATTATTACTTTACCTTACATATAAGATAACATTAGAAAATACCAAAAAAAAAAAAGAATATAACATTAGAAAAGCATATCACCGAAAAAGAAAAAAAGAATTAGAAAAGCAAGAAAGTCCATAAAAAAAAAAAAAAAACCATTGGAAAAAGCAATGAGGTGAAGTAGTTCATATCAAGGAACAAATTAACATAATGTTCTAAACAAAAGAAAGGAACAAATTAACACTATTATGATCGAAGAAGTGTACATTGTACGTTAAATAAAATGAATAAAATTTGAGTAGCATTTTCCATTATTTCCATTTCGATACTATATCATAGCACAAATTGCTTTGCATAGATGTCAAACATCTCCGAAGACGATAATTGTGGTACCTACCAATAATCAAATTCAAAACCCTTTAATTTGTATCATCAATAATATTTGTGTAACTAATCAAGAAATTAATAGAGAGATTAGAGAGGGTAATTATTAATTAATATATATACCTGAGTGATTTTGAGGCCAAGAAGTGTATTTAGCAATGAAGCAATTGGACCATTATTTAAACCAACTATGCCTGTTTTTGTTGCACGAATATTTGAACGCATGACATTGAGCAAGTGACCATATGTTAATCCATGTTCATTTTCCATGGCTTTGATCAAACTATAAGTCAAGGCACCAGTAACTTCTCTCCCACTTAAGGCCTATATCCAAATTCAAACCAATCCATCAACCTCTATCTCCGAACTTCATTTAAAACATCAACTAGGGTAATAAATTAGATAATATTGTATTATACATGACTTTTAAATATATATTTTTGCAAGTTTGTGAGAATCGGATTGATCATTGAATCGGTAGAGTAACTAATTCAATAGTTTAAAATCTGATCGGAACTAAACCATCGATTTATTTAAATATATAATAAAATAATTTAAAATATAATATTATTAATTAAAAAATCAATTTTTTTTATTAAAAATGGACCGATTAACTACTAATTTGATTGGTTTTTTATCGATTTTTTATTAGAATCGAATTGAACAGGAGCTGATTCTCAATTTTTTAGATCGAACCGACTAGTCCGATTCGATTCTAAGAACCTGTGACAAATAATCGGTCATTAGAATAATCAAACCGCTTTACAATAACATTATCACTTTTTTTTACCCTCTTTTATATATATATATATATATATATATATATATATTTTATAGAGAGGGGAGAAAAAAATACTAACCGAGGTATCTACTGAGACTTGAGCATCATCACAAGCTGAAATACAAATTGCAAGTCCTCCATTTGTACCTTTATAAATTCTTGGACGCCTATGATCCTCCCATATATAATAACCTTCCCTATTAACCCCCCCCAAAAAAAAAAGTTTAGGGATAACAATAAATCTTCATAGTAACAAGCATAGTAATATATAATTAATTGGGAAGAAAGAAAAAGTACGCATGAATTATTATATGGTGGACAAAAATACACATGAATTTTTTTAATGATTCAAATATACACATAAATATTTTAATGATCCAAATATACACATGAAATATTCTATCGTTGAACAAAAGTATACATGAATTTAAATAATTCATACGTACTTTTGTCTCTTATTAGAATATTTCATATCTACATCTGGATCATTAAAGAATTCATGTATACATTTGGGTCATTAAAAAAATTTATGTGTACTTTTATCCACCGTGTAATAATTCATGTGTACTTTTATCCCTTCTCCCTATTAATTGATTAACCTGTTTATCTTGCAAAAATATGGCAAATCAAGAAGGGTGCCACTATGGCATGCATCAATAATTGCATGAAGTTTAGCACCATGAGGTAGTGGCCTAACAATTGTGGCATTGATCTCATCATCAAGGATCTTGCCTTTGTGCTCAAAATCAAGAGGGCATATTGCTTCATCATAGCCATCAATCTCATCCATGTTAAGATCCAATTCTTGTGTTCCATGTCCTGAGAAGAAGAACACTAATGAATCACCTGATTTGCTGCCTTCAATCAACCACCTTAATGCCATTTCAATGTTGTGTCTTGTTGGGATTCTTAGTGGATTTCTCTCTTCCTTATCATCTGCTACCAAATTTATGCTCAGTGCTACAAAATCAACACTAGACAACAAATACAGATACAAAGAATATTTTGAAATTCATTCTTTTAGGTTTAAGAAGTATTGAATTCAAGACTTTTTAGGGTGCGTTTGGATGAGAGACAAGGACTGAAGACAGATACTAAAAAACTGAATTAAGTTTATTGTTACGTTTGGTTTAAAATTTACTAAAAAATAAAATTCGAGAGATAAAGATTAAATTAAATTGATGAAGGAGGAAAAATGTTAATATTGAAAACTTTCATATTGAGTGAGGGTATTTGTGTAAAAAACTTTTATTAAAATTTCAATTTCAGTCTCTAGAAATTTCAGCGCCTCAGTCTCTACTCTCTGGAGGTACTGATATTTTAGGAATTGAGGTCTCTATTAATCAAACACAATACAGAGTCTCAGTCCCTCGATCTCGGTCTCTATTACCAAAGGCAGATCACAGAAGTTCTAATACCATTTCATAAAACTATTTCTCTCAAAAACTTAAACCAATAGAAAGCAAAACATGAATGATTATATCTTTGACAACGAAGACGAGAGTGTGAGAAGGATGTTAATACCTGTGAGCATGAGAATAGAGTCACTTGGAAAACCAAACTTGTTGATAAGAAAATATCTCATACACTTCACATCAGTCACAGATCCCCTAAGCCTATAACTCCTTCCATGGTAGCAGATTCCAATAAGCACTGCTCTCTTTGGACCATATGAATTTGGAGCCATCATCATAGGGTATGAACATGGCCTTAATGATTGATAAGGGTTTGGAGGATAATAACAATTATAACCAAACCTACTTGGATTGTTGTTGTTGTTAGTTATTATAGTGTTTATGAAGCCTCTAAACCTATCTGCAACATGAGAAACAGAGTTATATGCATGGCTCAATAATGGACCTGTTGATGAAGGTCTAGGATGTGTGATTCCATGGCATAGTGCACATTTGAAGATATGAACCTCTGATGGAACTACCAGTGTTGTTCCACAGTGGCTACACCTTTCATTTCTACTTGCCATTGTTCTTCAAGATATTTGTAAATAGAAATAATTAAGGACTTTGAAAAGAGTGATAGGTGACTTGTTATTAGTAGTAGTTTCTATGAGATTCTGATTAATCTAATCTGGTTAGTTAGGGATCAGTTCACAGAATAGGATTCCAAATTCTCAATCACTTAGTGGAAAGAGAATATGTTGACTTGATTGTTTTGTTTTCTTTATCTTTGGATGGACAATACGTTCAAAGAATAAGGAGAGTTCATCATCAAAGTTATTTTTGAATTTTTAATTCGTTGACGTGAATTTTAAAAATAATAAATGTGTCATCCGATATTATTAAAACGTGACAAGTTAATCATAAATTGAAAAGTAAAAGTTAATGATAAAATATGTAGATTTGTCACGTTTTAATAATATTAAGAATACATTTATCATTTTAAAAATTTATAAATATTTTTATTAAATAATTTGAAAATTCAGGAAAAATTTTAATAGTAATTTTAATATATATAATGAAAAAAATCGTCAAGATATTTCAAATTCAATCTATATAAATACATACATAAACAAGGAGAAAAAATGTGTTCTTAAACTTTATGCAGCACAATATATGCTTTCAGAATTCAAATTAAGAAAAAGGGGGTTTTCATTACATGAAAAAAAAAAAAAAAGAAACTGAAAACAAAGTGAAACCATTATTACTCTTAAACTACCATTAACACTCAAATTCTCTTTGGTTATTTTTAGAAGCCGTCCTAAAACAGAATTACTGAAACAAAACAAGACACATATATAAAATGAATAGCAATGGATTTTGTTTTTCTATGTTCTCTAAATAGGGCTTAGTATTTGTAATCCTTGACATGGAGAGATTCAGAGGCACCATCAACATTAGCATCACCCTTGTAAGTTCCCATGGTTGCTTGTGAGTTAGCCTTGCACCTAATGAGCAATGTAGCTTGTGCCTTACCAATGTTCTCTGCTTTCCCAGACCAAGCCTTCAGAGTGCTCTGCTGAAGTGCTCTTCCATAAGAGAATGTTAGTGACCAAGGTTTCTTACCTGTATTCCACACATACAATTACAAAGGGTAAGTCTTATGTACATGTAAAATGATTGAAAAAGTGAAAGACTTTTCTTGTTAACCTAAAGTTCTAAACCTTTTTATATGTTTTGTATGACTTTAATTTCGATACTCTCGATTTAAAGTAGTTTTATATATGTCTAATTATATAATGTTACGTTAGTAAATATAACTACTTATGACATTAATCGCGTGAATAATCATTTAAACAAGCAAATGTATAAAATATTTTATATTAAAATTACATTAAAAAAATTAAACTATTTTTTTATATGGCAAATAGTAACTTAGAAAGCATAATTCTAAGAATTAGACCAAATTAACCACATATATTAGAGTGATATAGTTCAGTTGACAACAAAATAAGTTAAAGAACTATAAAAATTTTGTTAAAAAAATTGATAAATCAGTATAACTATTGATGGAGTTTTTAGCAATTAATCGATTTAAAATAATAAAATATATAAAAAAATTTATTCAAAAAATATATTTTATATATAAACATATTATTTTATTATACTTTTAAATTTTAAAACCTCATAATAACTATACTTATTCAATAACTTAGTTTAGTTTTCATAATCTTGATTTAAAAAAAATGTAGAGGTAAATTGAAGGATAACATGTTACCCTTGAGCATGTTCATGGCATTGAGGTTAACAGTTGCTTCCTCCTCACTCTGTCCACCGGACAAGAACACGACTGCCGGAACCGCCGCGGGCACAGTCCTCAACAACGCCCTAACAGTATGCTCGGCTATAACCTCCGGCTTCACCCGAGCCGACTCGGAGCCAGGAGTAACCATGTTCGGCTTCAACAGAGTACCTTCTAGAAGCACATGATGATCACTCAAAGCCTTGTAACACGCCGCCAGAACCCTCTCGGTGACGTCAGCACACTTGTTAATGTCATGCGAGCCGTCGGAGAGGATCTCGGGCTCCACGATGGGAACGAGACCGTTCTCCTGGCATATGGCTGCGTAACGAGCCAAGCCGTACGCGTTCTCATGGATCGCATGCGGAGTCGGCTCGTTGGGGCCGATCTTGAGAACGGCGCGCCATTTGGCAAACCTTGCGCCGGCTTCGTAGTACTTCTTGCAGCGTTGACCAAGGTCGTCTAAGCCTTGTGTGGTGGTTTCACCGTTTGTTCCTGGAAGTTCAATTGTTCCTTTGTCTACTTTGATTCCAGTGAGTACCTTGCTTTCCTTCAATACATCTACGAACAATTTTCCTGCAAAATTTTCCGGTGATAACTTGTGTAAAATTAACTATTGATTTGTTTTTTGGTTGCTAATGGTATCCCACAAGGCGAGATCCAAATCACCGACACTTGCTTAAACGGACTAGTGAGTTCACTTCTCTATTGATTTTTTTGTTGTGATGAACAAAATATGGCAATAAGAAAGGTTATGATAGGGTAAAAGTAATTGGTTAATAAAAAATTATATTTGAACTACTTATATCTCTTTGGTTAGTAAAATAGTAGTGTTTAAGTGTTTATGTATTATTTTTTGTGTACAATTCTCTTTCACAAATTTTACTTTTGATATTAATTATTAAGTGATTAAATCTGATCCTCCGAAAATCAAATCGTTTAGGTTACTCCATCGCTAGATTATAGGTTTTGGATCATTGATGGAATGGTTTCACTTAAATAAAAATATATAAAATCTAAAACATATATTTATTAACACAAAAACAACAATTAAGTCTCAATTTCTAAAATTAATTTATACAAAAATAAATATTAAAATGCAAATATAATATAACAAGAGTTCAAAATGTTATAACTATGGTCCAAATATATTTTTTCTAAAAACTAGTGTTGTATTTAAAATTTTAAATATGAATATTTTTAGATTGGTAAATGTTGGTATAAAAATGTCTTTACCTGAAAATAGTTAGTTAAGAAATATCAAAATTACGACATATCTGACTAAATTGTTTAACATAACATCTTACCTATTATGTTTAGAGAGATCATTTTAGGTGAATATAAGTGTGTATAATAGTTAACTTAATAGAAGATGAAAATTACCTGCAGCAGTTTTTTGATAGAGAGTTTCTTCAAACATGATAACACCACTGAGAAATTCAGTGCATCCGGGAGCAGTGAAGAGGAGCTCGCGGAGGGCGCGGCGGTTGGTCTCGTTGTTCTCAACATTGATGCCGGAGAAACGCTTTCCGATGGTGCCAGTTGATTCATCCGCCGCAAGGATACCCTTCCCCGGCGTCCCAATATATGTGGCATTTGCAATCAGTTCATCTATAATTATTATTCATCATCACAGCAAATTGAATATGTCACATGATTAGATACATATAAAAACTTATAAGATTTGGATCATATCTTTACGCATAATTTTAATTTCTCTTCGTTTATTTAGAATCATAAAAATTTGTAACATATAAGATATAAAATAGTTGATTTAGTGACTAATTTTTTATTAACATATTTTATTTCTGGAGATCGAAATTATAGATTCATTTCAATATATATGTACAAAGAATCCAAAAAAAGGTGAATTAATGAAGAATGTCTTACCTTGGTACTTGCTCTTGAAGGCAGACATGATTGAAGGCTTATTATTTTACTTTTAATTTCTTGTGTGTGTTTTTCAAAATCAGATAAAGTGAAGAGGAAATGTGTTTGTGTGTGTATATATATTGGTGTTAATATATAAATAAATTAATAAATGAAAAAGTGGGCCGAGTCAATGATAGATGATAGATGGGAAAGAAATTAGAAAATTTTAAAATGAAAAATTAATTAAAAATAAATATGCAAGGAGAAAAATAGCCACTAGAAATGAGAAGATGGTGTTTAGGGGGATCTTATGGTGTTTTTTGATGTTTTTAGTGCGAAAAAGAAGTTACACCTTTCCATTTTGTATGCAATCCATGCCACACCCTTAAATCTTAATGCTTCATTGCTTCATCTTTCTGCCATTTTTTCAGTTTCCAGTTTTCCACTTTTTTTTTGTCCTTTCTATGATGGGCTTGGCCAAGTTGGATTCTAGTAGTTATTTAGGGTCCATTGGGCTTATACATTATGATAGGCCCACTAGTAACATGTTTTGGTAGTAAACACTATAAGAATGACAATAATTTTTTGTGATCATAAACATACTTAAAGAAAAAAAAATTTATTTCCATAATTATATATATAATGGTTAAAATTTCTATTTAATTTTTTAAATATTTCGATATTACCATTTTAAACGAATTAATTAATTTTATAAAATTTCTACTAAGTTAAACAATTATATTATTTTAATCTTATTATAATTTTTATATTTTACATATTTAATTTATTCTTCCAAATTTACTTAAAATCTTGATTTTCTATATATTAGTTACATCAGTGGCTTAGCGACTATATATAGGCTAAGCTGAAATCCTACATAGTATAAACTCACAAATTTAACAATTTTTATGAAACAAATTGATGAAGCTGAATAAAAGGAGAATGAGATACATATATATAAATGTTATGTGAAATATACATTACATGTCATAGCAGGTTTCACATGTTTAAATCAACTTTAAACATAACCTTAGCAATTGGTAGGACCAAATTAAAGTAAAGTTATATACATGTACCAAAAAAAGTTAACACTTTCTTTATGTATGTCAATATGCATGTGGAAGTGGGGGATAAGGATATATATAGAGAGAAGAACTTTATTAAAGAGAATATATTCTTAATTGAACTTTTAATTAATCAGCAGTCCTAATATTCCTACCCAAGATCATATCATACCTGTTTGAGACATAATAAATAAAAAAATATTAGCATCAAGTTTCTTTCTGAATTATATAAAATATTGATTTTTTCTCCATTTTCTCTCTTGTTTTCTTTAATATAATTTTATTCATAAAAAAGTACTATTTATAATAAAATTGTCTTTTTATGATTTAAAAATCTTAATCTTGTACTTCTAAAATTCCAACTTAATTATTATTATTGTAATTTTCTTTTATTAGTTTAATGTATACAAAATTCACTATACATTGATTAATAACCTGTTCAAAGATTATTAATTATTATGTCACAAGTATAATATTCATTTTTTTGGCAGAAATTCTAACTAAATAAAATAATTTTTTTTTATCAAATTGATTAATATATTTCTTCATTCATTACATTAGGTTGAAACAAAGTTAAAAACATTAAAGAAATGGAAAACTAAGACAGCTGTGAGAAATCCATAGATAGAATATTGGTGCTTCTTGAACTTCAACAACATGCACGATATTTGCATATTTGTGCTCTACTCCTTTTCACACACTTATCTTTTAAAGAGTTAATTAATATATATATATATATTATTCATTGACTTTGATCATCACTTTAATTATTTTTTGTTCTGTAGCTCCATTTTGGACCCCCATGAAAATGACAATCCCTCTATTATTCACTGTGTCCTTTCACATAAAACAGATATAAATAATAAAGTGGTGGTTTAATTTTTCTCTACATAGAAACTATGAGATGCTCCATCTCATTGATCACATGAAGAATGAAGAGGCTATAAGTAATAATGGAGGTGCTTTCTAAATTTTATGATATTGGACAACTAAGTAATAATGTCATTTTTATCTCAAAAGTGAGTTTTAAAAGGGTATATCAAAATCAGTTTAATGTATAATATATATTAACTATAAAAACAGTGTAATTTATTTTTAATATATATTTTATATTTCAATATATATTATATAATATTGGCTTATTTTAGAATAAAAATAGAATGATTGGTTTTAAAATTATCATCATGGGCTAATGAGATGGTGGAGAAAAAAATATGAATCTTTTACTTTAATTGTATATTTAATTATAAAAAAATTTATATCTCCGTTCATAATAATTAATATTCATTTTTATTGTACAATTGATATTTATTTACTATGGCTATAATAATGGACAACGTATTATTTATACTATTTAAGTATTATCCATGTTCATCATATATAGTTTATTACTTTATTTGAGTGCGAATAATATAATAATGATTAGGTGAAATTACTATGGTAGATAAAAAAAAAATTGAAAAAAAAAAACGAGTTTCTCACTACTCTTTAAAAAAATTTGGAAGTAAATCATGTATAGTATAGTAGATAAAAAAGGTAACATGCATCTTTTTTCCTTGATGGTCCCATAGATATATACATAGTATTCCATACTCTTAATTAAATCAACCACATATATACTTTTAAATATTTATAATATTTTTTAGTATTAAATTGGGAGAGCATCTAGTAAGATTTTTATTAGTGCCTACTTTTTTTATCTTTTATTATTTATATTCCCCTCCTCCACCACTTCTTATATATGCACAATTGCTTTGATTATTATTCCTACCTCACTTTCTAGCTAGCTCTTACTACTCCTCCAATAATAATATTCCAAATGAAGCAACAAATTGCTTTGCTTTTCTTTCTTCTTCTTCTTTCTTCTTTCTCAGCTTATGCTCGCCTTATTTTACAACAAGAAGGCCAAAAACAAGGTAAGTTCTTGCCCCATGATATTAATTATATATGTATAAATTTATCTTCTTTTTTACTTTTCTTGTTTTTTTTTTTTGGTTTTATTTCCTTCTCTATATTATCCATCTTTTATGAGCTTTGGAAGAACTTGATATATAGGTCAAAATGAAGTGATCATTGATAACACTCATCTTGTTCATACATCCCATGATGAGCTAAAAGATGATATTGAACAAGTAAAAAATTTTGTTTATTACTTCATTATTCTTTATGTTTACTTTCTCACATAATCTACAAGTAAGTTTTAATTTGGCTTCTTTGAGTTTGTCATGTTATATATATATATATATATATATATATATATGATATTATTACATTTAACATCTATTGATTTATCATGCTTACATTGTTGATCTCTCCATTAGTTATTTTATAATGGAATAATATTAAATGTTATATTATACAAATATAAAAAAGAGAAGTTAATTAATTAGTAGTGTTGTCATATATATATATATATATATATATATATATATATATATATATATATATATATATATATATATATA
>JASCZI010121634.1:1917-20004 GCA_036250425.1 Stylosanthes scabra | reverse complement strand
AAAAAAAAAAAAAAAAAAAAAGAGGTAGAATCTTGATTGATTCATTGGCATGGACTTAGATGGATCAATTTTTTTTTTTTTTATTGTGGTTGTGGTTGCCTTAAAGAATTGATAGAGACAATAACGTTATCAATAGTTTTTTATTTTTATTTTTCTTCGGTCATTAATTTATTTTTCTTTAAGAAAATATTGCCAATATAGTTTGTAATTCGTCTTGGAGGATGATGGACTTGTCTTCATCAAATTTAAAAATAAAATAAAAAATGAAAAAGAAGAAAGCTTCAAAAGATCTGCCCAGTGGTTCATTTTCCAGCATTAATGGCATTGCATAATCTTGTCTGTGGCCCAAACCACTCTTTACTTCTTCCTTTTCTATTTACAGGAATTATTATGTAATAACAAAGTAAATAATTGCACATTAAGTTTCTATTATAGTTTGAAATTGTTTGGAATTACCACAAGCTTCAGTTTCTATTATGTATAGATGCAAATGCAGCACAGTGAAAAAACAAAACAAAATAAAATAAAAGATAATGGGTCAATGAATTAGAGAGACAAGAACAAATGGAAGGAATGATGATGTGGGAAGCGCAAAATTATGAGGAAGCATTATTAATAAATCAGAAAGTTTATGAGCTTTGTCTCAATTAGTACAATGGACACAGCAACTTGAGACTTGAGAGGGACCAAAGCCAAGCTAAGTGTTAAAATGCCAAAATGGAATAAACAAAGTGGGACCTCCTTCTTATGATATTTTCACACAAACTCGTATTCATAATAAGTTTACTATATATTTTTTGAATATTTATTTATTGGTTATGATTTGGAGAAGTATAATGTAGTAAAGTAACATCTAATAAATCTAATTTTTTTTAACAAAATATTTGAAAGAATTAGAAGTAAAATTAAAAAAAAAAAATTCAATTAATTATTATCTACATGCAATACTCTATAATTTTCAGAAATCAGTTTTACAGAAACACAGTAAATAAGATGATACACACATAGAGATTGAAGTAAAGAAATGTTTGTGTTTTTGTGATGAAGATATTGAATGCTGTCCAACAAGAATGATTGCTGTGTAATAAGAATAAGATCACTGGCCCCTACCTCTCTGTCAAATAATTGATTTGTTACATTCAAATTCAAATATATATCTGAAAGAAAGAAGGAAAGTGCATAAGGATGGACCTTACCGACACTAATTAATAGCCACCTCACGCGCCTTTCCAAATTTCACTGTCAAACAGTTTTGTTTGTGTGGATCAAATGGTCGTTCATCAAGGTCAAGTCATTGGCCACTGGTTTTCAAGGGAAACATTTTTCTAATAAGATATACATAGATAACTTCTTGTCTTTTTCATGCACAGAAATTAAGTGAGTGACTTCAGTGATTGTTATTGTGTATGCTTTTAGTTAGGAAGGTTCCATTTTTTATATGGAACAAGCCAAGCTAGGTGGCTAAAAACTTTCTGGAAAGATATTGAAGCTGAGATGGGTATTTTGAGTAGCATAGGGAGTTTTATTGGCTTTGGAATTGGAACTCCAATTGGTTTGCTCATTGGATACTATTCCTTTATATACTTCCGGTCAACACATGTCAAGGTTAGTTTCTTCCTCTAAATTCTTTTCACCTGAAGAGTTTTGCATGAAACTAAAAAGTACCTCCATGCTAGGTGTATATGCATGTTAGGAGCATAACACTAGATTTTTGTATCATAATTTTTATTGAAAAAGATTGTTTTGGTCTAAAATGAGATGCTCAAAAGCCATTGCTAAATTTTGGGAAGACATGCTCAAAAGCCATTGTTAGATTTTATTATACAAGATGTTATTCATTACCTTATCTTTTGGTTACTTAATTAACACTTTTAAACTATGACATACCTGATTTCAGGATCCCGAAATTCGTCCTTTGGCCGAGCAGGATGCCAAAACTCTGCAACAAATGCTTCCAGAGATACCCTTCTGGATAAAGAATCCAGATTTTGATCGTGTATGTTGTTACTCTTTACCCCCTTTTGCTACTTTTTATCTGTTCATGTCACTTTTTTTGAACCAAAAACATGATGACAGATAAAACGTACAAACTTGGCCTGTGTGTTTTCTTGGGAACCTGAATTAAATTGTAGTTTCTACATGAAAATTCATTATATTTTTCTTGTTTGCAGCTTGACTGGCTCAATAGATTTATTGAGTATTTGTGGCCTTATCTAGACAAGGTATGCACACTTTTTTTCCCTTAGGTTTATGAACTGTTCCAATGGAAACTACTAAGATTGTATATTGTGGCCTTATCAAGTTATCATACTTTCATATAACATTTTTTTCCAAATAGTAACAACAATTCAATCTTCTTAGGCAATTTGCAAAACTGCAAGGACTATAGCAAAGCCCGTTATTGCTGAGCAAATTCCCAAGTACAAGATTGATTCAGTAGAATTCGAAACGCTTACCTTGGGTTCTCTACCTCCAACTTTTCAAGGTTGAGCTCTTGTTTGTTATCAATGTTCGCCCTATTTGGCTTCTCTTTTCATTTCAATGTTTCTTTCTTTATATTTTAGAATGTTAGGAAGGGAAAAGTGGTTCTAATTGTGACATGCCATCAAGTATACAGAAATGAGCTAGTAATGAACCGTTAGTTTTATTTACATTTAAGATTCTTTGAAGCTAAGGTTGGCTGCTAAAAAGAATGCATCAAGTTTTGACACATGAATTTGTGAATATATTCTAGGAATGAAAGTCTATAGTACTGATGAAAAGGAGTTGATTATGGAACCATCAGTAAAATGGGCTGGGAATCCTAACATTATAGTTGCAGTCAAAGCATTCGGGTTGCGAGCCACTGTTCAGGTTTGTATTCTCTAAATATCTTCATAATGTCCTTTGAACAACAGGGGAAAAAAGGTTTGACTTATGATTTTAACATGCTAGGTTGTTGATCTGCAAGTATTTGCCTCTCCACGAATCACATTGAAGCCTTTAGTCCCGAGTTTTCCTTGTTTCGCAAATATTTACGTGTCGCTCATGGAGAAGGTGTGTATGATAGATATCAAACTCTCTAATGACTAAAATTCATTGTGATCCTAGTAATAATAATTAAAAAAAAAAATCTCATACTTTGGCCAATTCTATATAAATGACAGACATTAATGAGCAAATGGTGGTCCCATTGTGTTGTTAAACACACAATCCTTTCTTCTTCTTTTTTGATAGAATCTATCTGCATTATGTTAATATCTTGTCATCTTTTTCATTCCTTTGATTGCAGCCACATGTTGACTTTGGACTAAAACTGCTTGGAGCTGATGTAATGTCTATACCTGGTCTCTATAGGCTTGTCCAGGTATCTTTTTATTGTTGCAACATATTTGCTAGTCACCAACTTATGTTTGTGAAGTTGTAGCAGTGATTTTTCCTCTTCATTCCTATTCATTTTCAGGAAATTATCAAAGAACAGGTTGCAAAAATGTATTTATGGCCAAAGGCCCTTGAGGTGCAAATAATGGATCCAACAAAGTGTGTATAGTTTTCTTCTTTCCATCAGTTTTATAGCATTATTAGGTGTTAGAGTTAGCTAATAAATTTGCTTGGTATCTTTTGCTAGGGCCATGAAAGCGCCTGTTGGAATCCTCCATGTGAAGGTTCTTAGAGCAACAAATCTCAAGAAGAAAGATCTACTCGGAGGAGCAGACCCATATATGAAACTTAAACTCTCGGATGACAAACTTCCTTCAAAGAAAACTACTGTGAAATATAAGACTTTGAATCCAGAATGGACTGAGGATTTCAACATAGTTGTCAAGGATCCAGAATCTCAATACTTGGAACTTAGTGTTTATGACTGGGAGCAGGTAAGTGTGTGTTTCAAAACAGACTATATGTAACAAACTTTCTAAGACATGTTCTGAAACATGTTTCTTATTGTTTCATTTTTGCTTAGATTGGGAAGCATGACAAGATGGGAATGAATGTGATTCCATTGAAAGAGCTTACAGCGGACGAACCGAAAGAGCTGACTCTTGATTTACGCAAGACCATGGAGCCTAATGATCCAGAGAATGAGAAGTCGCGGGGACAAATCACGGTGGAAGTTATGTATAAACCTTTTAAGGATGATGAGTTGAGTCAGAATGCAGCAGACCCGAATGCAATAGAAAAGGCTCCTGAAGGAACACCTTCCACCGGTGGTTTGCTTGTTATTATCATCCATGAAGCAGAAGATGTTGAAGGAAAACACCACACAAATCCATATGCAAGACTCATATTCAAAGGAGAGGAGAGGAAAACCAAGGTATTTTTATTTGTGACATGATATTCTTGTTGCTTTTAGAATTAACACAAGTTTTTTATTCTTAACTTTGCAGCATGTGAAGAAAAATAGAGATCCAAGATGGAATGAAGCATTTGAGTTTACATTGGAGGAACCCCCCACCAATGAGAGGCTATATATTGAAGTGTTAAGTGTGTCCTCTAAACTAGGCCTGCTTCATCCCAAGGTAATGATAATGCAGTATCAAATTTGCCATTTTTAAATCCTCAGTAACCACTTTGTCTCCGGTATTTATGATTATGATCTTGTTGCAAGCAGGAAACCCTGGGTTATGTGGATATAAATCTATCTGATGTTGTTAGCAACAAAAGAATCAACGAGAAGTATCATCTCATTGACTCAAGAAATGGAAAGATTCAAATTGAGCTTCAATGGAGAACTCCCTGATTGACACACAAAAACTTTCCAGTGTTTATAATTTTGTAAAGATTGCTTCTTATAATACTATGAAAACTCTCAAATTTTCTTGAATATATTTTATGTATAAACATTAAACAAGTTAAATAACTGCCTTGGGAGTTACGCTTCCTTAGAATGTTTATGAGAATTACTAATTAGCAACACGTGGTTATTCCAAAAGGATAAGAAAATAGAACTAAACATAGCATATTACTGTTGCTGTTAGGTTCCAAAGCACTCATGGAAAAACAATTGCGAGACATTCAAATTCTTTTTAATTTAATGCAGAAAAGGAATATGTTCTGCAGTAAGTGGAAGGTGTTTAAACTTGAAAAGCCTTTCTCCAAAGTATAGAGTATAGATTCTTCACCATTTTCTGGGTGTCAAATTAGCAATTTGTGATCACTACAAATATGCAAATTTGGTTAACTGAAAAAATTGGTTCCCTAATAAAAAGTAGGGTAGCCTTCTATAAAATTGAAGGTATTAATGAATGAAACCTGCATATAAATATAGAAGTGGAGCTAAGCTAGTGAAGAATACAACAAGATACTAAATGCTTCCAAATTCTCCATCAAACATGTATACATATTGCTCATTCTGTCATTCCATTTTCTCCTCAGAGTTTGTCAATTTCTAGGACATTTCTAAACAGCTACTGCCATTCTCTTTTTCCTGACTTAGTTTTCTTCCAACATAAACAATCTGATAAGAGAAGCTAGCAGAAAGATGAGAAGAACCAAAGCCTTGTGCTATATTATATTGCATGCTTCACTTTTATGGCTTTACATAATAAGGGTCTGTTGTGGAAACAGTGACATGGAAGCATTGCTAAAGCTCAAGAGTTCCATGAAGGGACCAAAAGCTAAGGTTTCAGCACTGGAGGACTGGAACAACACCACATCTTCTGATTCTCCCTCAGCACACTGTTCCTTCTCTGGGGTAATTATCAATTAAGATGTGATATTTTTATTTGATATGAGTTTTGTAAACATTTATAATCACCCTTTCTCAATTACAATTTACAGGTGACATGTGACAAAAAGTTGAGAGTAATTGGCCTGAATGTTTCCTTCATTCCTCTGTTTGGCACCATTCCACAAGAGATTGGAAAGTTGGACAAACTCATGAGCCTCACCATAGTTCAGTGCAACCTCACCGGCCATCTACCAAAGGAGCTCTCAAACCTCACTTTACTCAAACACTTAAACATCTCCCATAACAATTTCAGGGGCTATTTCCCTGCACAAATCACTCTCAACATGACCCAACTCCAGGTTCTGGATGTCTATGATAACAACTTCAAGGGTAAAACTCCATATTATATGATTATTATGTTTTAGTGTGACTCTATAATGAATGATGATCTAAGACTTGAGCTTGATACAGGACGGCTCCCTAAGGAGTTAGTGCAGCTGAAGCAACTAAAGTACCTAAGTCTCTCGGGAAACTACTTCTCTGGCACCATTCCGGAGAGTTATGGTGAGATCCAAAGCTTGAAACACTTAAACTTAGCCATCAACAATTTAAGAGGAAAGTTGCCTGCAAGCTTTGGAAAGTTGAAGAATCTGCAAAAGTTGATGGTAGGTTATGTCAACAATTTCAAAGGAGGGATCCCGGAGGAATTTGGTTCCATGTCATCACTTCAAGTTCTTGACATGGCCAACTGTAACCTTAATGGGCATATACCAAAGAATTTAAGCTCTTTGAAAAACTTGAAAAGCTTGTTTCTGTTTATGAATAATCTCAGCGGCAACATTCCTCACGAGTTTTCTTCTTTGGTTAACCTCATGGCACTTGATCTCTCTTATAACAACCTCATTGGAGAGATTCCAGAGAGTTTGTCCATGCTCAGGAACCTGTCGCTAGTCAACCTCTTCGGAAACAATCTTGAGGGTCCAATCCCATCCTTCATTGCAGAGCTTCCGAACCTGGAGACATTCCAGATATGGGAAAACAACTTGAGTTCCCAGTTGCCAGAAAAGCTTGGTTCAAATGGGAAACTAAGGTTCCTTGATGTCAGCTCAAACAAGCTCACAGGGTTAATACCTCCAAATCTATGCAAGAGTGGGAACCTTGAAAGGCTGATTCTATTTAACAATTACTTCTCTGGCTACATTCCCAGGGAGCTTGAGAACTGCAAGTCTCTGAAAAGCATTCGAATATCTAATAACTCACTGAATGGTTCGATTCCACAAGGGTGGTTGGCATTGCCTTCTTTGACTATTCTGGAAGCCTACAACAACAACCTCTCAGGAGGGTTGCCATCATTGAATGCTACACCCCTTGGGATTCTTGCTTTGTCCAACAACTCCTTGACGGGCAAAATCCCAGCAGCCATGGCAAAGCTGAAAAGCTTGGAGACACTCTCGCTTCAAGTCAACCACTTTTCAGGGGATATTCCAGGGGAAATATTTGATTTGGCGAGGCTGAGAGAGTTGAACTTAAGTAGCAACAACATGAGTGGTCCAGTTACAAACTCAATCTCTCATTGCACTTCACTAATGTCATTGGATTTGAGTAACAACAAGCTTGATGGTGAGATTCCAAAGGAGATCAATCATTTGCAGGTTCTAAGCTTGTTGAACCTGTCTTGGAACAACATCACTGGACAAATTCCACAGGAGTTAGGAAACATGACGAGCCTTGTGAGACTTGACCTTTCTCACAACAACTTGATTGGTACACTTCCTACCAACGGCCAATTCCTTGCTTTTGGTGACGCTGCCTTTGCCGCAAATCCCAACCTGTGTCTCCACCCGCCACTGTCTTGCCCTTCAATGCCGACATATGCAAATTCCCATGGGAGCCATGCAACGTGGTGGACTAGTATTATTGCAGCATCCATTATTACTACTTTTCTACTTTCATTGCCTTTTATTGTGTAGACATATTTTGACTATGTTTAACAACCACATTATTATTAGTATTACAACATAAAAAGAGAAGGAAAAAAATGCAATTATGAACTTAAGTTACCTTATTTACTGTTAAGCAAGCATGCATGCATCATTGTTATCATTAGAAAGATGTTTATATGAAGAATTAGGTATTAAAAGCATCACTATTTTCTTTTCTTTTTTTTCCAAATTATGAAATACCTAAAATTCTTACGAGACTTCTTGTTCTATGCCTTCCAATAGGCACGCTATTCAATAACTGAATATGTAATTATATTGCAAATCTTTATGAAAGTCTAAAATAAATATCGTCTAAAGATTACTATTTAATTGAAATAAAACAATTTAATTTTTGTGAATAATTAGTTAACCATTAAGAATAGTTAGCCATTGGGCTTTTATGCTAATTTTCTTATTTGAAAAAAAAAAAGAAAAAAAGAATTAGGTGAAAAATGAGGTGAATATGTATGGTAGAAGCGGCAAGTGAGTCATGGTTGACTCTGATTGTGCTAGTTGCCACCATGGAATACATAAGCATTGGTAATTGGTATTTAGTGTTTATGAAAGTCACTGTTATCAGTGTTTGGTACTTTGAATTTTTCCTTCCTCGGAATATTATAAAAACCATATTGGAATCCGCATTTTATATGGTGTGAGCAAATGGGAAATTCAAGGCCAAACAAGTTATAATCAAAGGCCACTATGGACCCCTGAATGTTAGTGACAGGAATATATAATACATACAAGGTTCTGTATTTTATTTGGTTATACCTACCGTACAAGAAATAGAATAACAAAGATGGATGTTAGAATCAACTATTTTCTTACGTTATAATAATGCTAATTATACAAAACAATGAATAAATTCATTATTATCATTTATTCTCATCATAATATAGATCCAAGTGTAGGATGGAAAGTAAGAATATACATATCCAAATTCATAATATACAAAGAAAAAGAACAAGAAGAAGATATACATATCCAAAACCAAAGCAGCATAAACCTACGCAACTACAAAAACACCGACACCTAACCAACTAAAAAAAGAAACAAATTAAAAGCAGGTTTTGATATATATATAAAAAAGAAAATTAAAGAAAAAGATGAGAGCTTGTGTATGTTGGATCAGAAAGTGGCATAAGGAAGATGGCGTGGGAGGCTGAAACGGACCTGAGAAGCAGGTGATCGGACGGCAACACCATGCCAGCAGATGCCTCCTTTACAGATTAGATGATGATGAGAATTATTAGAAGTAGAAGCGGTGGTGGTGAAAGCATAAGCATAGGTGGGCTTGCGTGATAGGTCCCAAGCGAGTGCTGCCACCAAGATGAGAACCACAAACATGGAAGACAACAACATCACAACAAAAGCGCCTCCCAAGTTGTGGCCACATGCAACACCGTACACCTTCATACATGCTATCACTGCCAAATAGATGCTTGTCAGGTTGCTCACCACTCTATCGCTAATCGTAGCCATAATACACTCCAGGAAGGAAGAGAAAACAAAGAGTTTGCTTTTGATATATGTGATTAAATTAGTAAATTGGGTGCGTGGTTATGTGAAATGGAAATGATAGACAACATTGATTGCCACATCGTGCTTATCCTTTCTTTCCTTCCAAAACAATCAAGTTGAAAGGGGAGTGGAAGTGCAACAAATTAAAAGCCGCTTTCTTTTCGGTATGGAAGAGGAAGACAAAACCACTTTATCATTCTTCTTCTATATTATAATACTATATATATATATTGGAAATCGTACTATGGAGTGAAGAAAACTAAATGATAAGAATATATAGCCTTGAAGAATGTACTTTTCTTCTTCTTATATATATTTTTAATCATCATTTATATTTAAAACGTAATATTTATTTCAAAATACACATAGCCTATTAATACATTTAAAAATAGTTGGATATTACTTGAAGTCAAAATTTAATTTGAGTAAATATATATATTTTTATAACAATTCTAACCATGCAAGTAAATTATCACAAACAATTCTAATTTTTTTTCGTCTGTTATTGATAATTTCCTATGGTATATATAGTAAACACTAGCAAGCAGCCGATTTTTTAAACTCCAAGAAGATAACAGCACGTGTCTGGTCTCTCATTTCTCTTGCATTATGACGTAGCCAAATTGTTGCAAAATATAAGGGAGAAGATGGGAAAGCTTTGGTAAAGAATGAAATTTGTTTTTTATATTATCTATCTTTAAATCGCTCTTACTTCTCATTGCTTTAATAATGATGTAATCAGCTAAAATGAGTAATAAAAATATATGAAAACTAAATATTGCTTTTTGTGATGCGAGCAAGTATTTTTTATTTCTAAGGCGTGTAGAGAGGAATGAGAAGAAGAAGCGAAAGTTGAAAGGGGCAATTAACTAACTAATTAATTAATTAAGTGTTGGTGGTGACTTGGGAGAGCATAGCACCGTCTTGCTGGTTGATATGAAAAATATCACACACCTTCCATTCTTCTTGAAAGTGAACTAAGGCAGCCACAGAACCACACCATCACAACTCACTTTATTGTGTCCAAGCCAAAAAACATGCATCTTGCATTCCTTTAATTTTACTATATATTTATTTTTATCATCACCTTCACGAACGTTAAATAGTTTTTCATTTTTTATATTAATTCCATATAGTAGTTAAATACATACATTTATAATTTTAAAAGATAGAATATATATATATATTTTGTTAGTGCTGTAATTAGGAGTGTAGTTTGGTCCGATCCCTTTTAATTAACACAAGCATGCAATATATAGGCATTAGTGAGTGATGGATCATTTTCATGAACCTAATAATATGATATTTAATGTTATTAATTGGGTGCAGAATTTGACATAAGCTACCATATTGCGGGTTACTGAAGAATGACTTTACCATGGTCCATCTCCCTTGAATTAGAGAATTGGTGGCATTGGGAAAACCCCCGGCCCCCTCAAAGAAAGAGGAATTGAATTGGGAGATTGTAATTTATTTGGTAGCCATTAATTAGCAAATGGTTTCTTGATTATCGATTCGAGACTAAAGTTCATGCATTGGTTCAATTCCTTCGGTCACCATTCATGAATCAAATTCATTACTCAACAAACAAACAAACACTATCTAGTACTAGTGGTGGTCCTTCTCAAACAATCCAACGTAACCTATTTATTGTCTTCCCTTTTTATTTATTTCTTTTAAGTCAACACAATTTCATTCATTGAAACCCTAATTAATTTGACTCAGTTTATAGAAGAGCAGTAGCCAGTAGGTTTCATAGGGGAAAGAGGATACTTTGTCAGTTTGCCATCACTTCTCAGAAATAAATAACGAAAAAAATAAAATTAGAGGAATTCCCTTCAATTTAATTTCTCATTATTTATATTTTATGTGTTCTGATCTGTGTCACTAAGTCTAAAGTAGGGATGTGCGCGGATCGAATCGGATCGATTTGAGCAAAATCTCGATCCGATCCGCACAAATTTCATCGGATCGGATAAGAGATTCACACTTTTAGCCTCCGAATTCAATCCAATCCGATCTGCATATTTGTGGATCGGTTCGGATCGGATTGCGGATCCATCCGTTGAAAGAATAAAAACATTAAAAAATGTAATTTTAAGAAGAAAAATAAAAAATATAATAATATAAGGTTATTTTTTAACATATTTTCTTATATAATATTAAATTAACAAACTCAAAATAACAAAAATTAAAAATAACAAACATACATTCAAATAAATTGATATAAAAGTCATAAAAATATTTATTAATATATATTTTTATTATTTATTCATTAATATGCGGATCCGCGGATATGCGGATTGGATCCGTGGATTTCAACATAACATCCACAATCCGTACCTATTAGTGTGCGGATCGGATTCGATCCACTCATTATGTGGATCGGATAAGATTCGCAATTTTTTTTATTTTTTATTGCAGATTTGCGGATAAATCCGATGCATGTACACTCCTAGTCTAAGGGATGCATATTATTAATAAGGATCTCCATATATACATAAATGCTTTAGAACTCAAATAGGCAGCTTGATGGCTTTCAAACAGAGTTTTCTTTATGACATTTTTTTCTTCTTTGATGGGAGAAGAAAGAAAAATCTCACCATACACACATCATGATATCATGTTTTCAGTGCAACGCAACTTAATTGATTTGCTTTATTAAAGTTTACGTTAATTGGAGATTTGGAGGTCGCTGTGTACTTACTACTTACCTTTTTTTTTCCTTTTTTTTTTGGTTCTAAAATGATTGGACTTGGTGCTTTCAAATTGCGACAGTTCTCAAGTGCCCAAGGTATTTTGTTCAGCCTAAAAACTTGCAATTGAGAGTTAAACTCCAAATAAACCATTCTCCTTGTACGTATTTGTGCTTGTTGACCCAAAACAAATTTTATTCTTAGATATGGGTTTTCTTATCTGTTGGGAAAATTTTGGTTCAAACCATAACTTATCTGATAGCAGAAGCATTAAAACTAATTTTTCCACAATTTGTGCAATTAAATAAGTAACACTAAATATACTCCAAGCAGCAAGTAATAGTGCAGAAATTAAAATCAATAGATACTAGAATTTTTATCGTGAAAAAACCCCAAAAGAGGGACAAAAAACCTACGGGACTTAGTCCAGCAAAATTTTCCACTATCAATAATAATAGGTACACAATCAGTTTTCCTAATAGCACTAGGATATCTCAACAATCATCAAAATACATAATCACAACGAATGGAATTAACATAAATCCTCCAGAAAGTGGGTACCTCAAATCAGACTCAAGAGAAGACAATAACACTAGCAAGTTATATCCTAATATTCAACACTACACAAAAAATAACATACTAAAATTTCATAAAAAATAAAATAAGTTTACTAAGTCAAGATATGTACTTTCAGATTGCTCTTTTCTTCTTTTTCTTCTCTTCGGCGGAGGCTTTCTCACTCTCTCGCCCTGTGTGTTTTCTTTCTTTCTATTCAAATCTAATTTCTTTTTATTATTATTATTATTATTATTATTATTATTATTATAAGTTGTGTGTGGGCCATGGGGACCCCACCAACAAACTCGAAAAGTCTTTCGACAGTTTTGCTCCCCGCAGTGACCCAATAAGTGATATCAGAGTCGATGGTTGATCGGTCTGTTTTTAAGGAGTATTTATGAGAAGCATCAAAAGTCCTCTTGACAAGGTAGTTCGACCGGCGAATCCCGCGGTATTATGCGGCGATGTGATGGACGAATAGTCAAAATGTGGTGAAGGAGCTAGGAAAATTGTACTCGATGTGGAGACTCACACTTGAAAGGGAGATTGTTGATGTTCAATTGTGAGGGGTTAGTCCCACATCTTTGAGAGCAAGGAGAAGTGAGAAGTTTATAAGATGAGAAATTCATTTACCTTAAGATTTTGAGTTGAATATGATATCTTTTCATCTTGTATTCCCTCACTTGATTTCTTCCCAAAAATTCTCCTAATGGTTTTGCTCCGTTAAGCTCAAGTTTTAACCTATACTTGTTTAACCAGACTAATAAAAAAACTAATAGAGCAACATAACTTGGTTACTATTTGTTTTCATTTTATTGCCGGAAAAAAATTATAATAAATTAGAGATTGATTATTTTGTTTTCAACGTACAAATATCCAAAGATTTCGACAACAAAAAAATATCCAAAGATTTACCTTTAGTGGACTTTTGAGAAGAGAGAAGAGTAGTTTACTAAATTTAAAAAGAATATGTGAATCTTGTCAAAAAAAGAAAGAATAAGTGAATTAAAATTCTTTACTAAAAGAAATAAGTTTAATTTTTTACTAATACTTTATTCTTTATCGTAACATTAACTCTAGTTCAATGGTAGTCTTCTTAATAAGTTACTATATATGGTAAGTTAATATAGTGTACGTGACCATGGAGAGTTGTTTATTATCATTAAAAAAATGAACATTCTTAGCCCGGACATGGTTGGACCATATGGAAAACATAAATCATTTATAGTCTTCTTTTTTAACTAATAATAAAAAACCATGCTAATATAAATATAAAATATATATTAAAGATTATTTAACAATTTAGTGGTTGACTTTTTTAGTGCACTACGTATCATCTTTTATTAAACTAGCATGTGTAAGCCATTAGAAATTTAGAATTTAGTTGAAATGAGTGTATGCAAGTGCTAAAAAAATATTCAGATAATCTATATGGTTATCAAAATCATAGGCAATGCTAGATTATTAGCACAAAATATATATAGCCCAAATTCCCGCAAATGAGTTGGTACCAAGCTTGAAATTCCCGCAAAGTTGTGTTACTTTGGCTGCCTAATTAATTAGGACTTGTCTAGCATATATAGGCATATAGCCACCACAACTACCAACTATATATATTGCTCCAATTATTCTAAGCCAAGCAACGCATAAATCACTTTTTTCATTTTTTAATTATGTATATATTGCTAGCTAGCTAGCTCATGCTAGATCAAACCGCTCCAATTCAATAATTACAAATTTACAATATATCCCTGCCTATAAACACTTGCTATTTTCTGATTTGTGCATCACGCTTTGAATGCAACAATTGTCCACCAAGTTAATATATATACTAAAGACAATAATTATTTGTTATTCTTAAAAATGTGATACGTTAAAAAAGAATAAATTTATTTAAAAAAATGTGTAATGTAAAGAGTAATTACGTACAAGCTACTGATGAGATTTAGTTATGTGAGGTAAAAAGTAAGGTGTAATTGCATGGATTATGAGAAATGCAAATAGAGGAAAATTAGGATAGTGAGAGTGGCAATGAGTGATGTTGAGCAAGAGTAGGACTTGGGTGAGAATCCATCAAAAATGTTAGAAAACCATGAACTACTGTTAACTATCATTGGCATATCCGCCCCTTGTATTCCTCCTGTTCCTATTCCTATTCCTGTTTCAGGTGGTGACACTCTTGCTGATTTTTGGCTGCATACAAACACAAAAAAAAAAAAATACTTAATTTTAAAATTATATAATAACAAATATTAATAGCAATAACCCTCTTTTCTTTCATTTATTTATGTTTATGTTTTCAACTTCAACGACAAAAAAATAAAGCTAACAATAAGCAGCACGGATATTTTATTCCATTTATTATATAATGTGAATAATAATCGAAAGTGGTAATCAAATTAAACTATTAGAATTGTAAAGAAAAATAAAATGTGACAGCGAAAAGAAAGAAATAATGAAAGTGAAATTAAATAATAGTGATATGCATGCATGTAGAGATAGGTGAGAAAGTGTGAAAGAAATTAAGAGAAAGTAAGTAGTAAGTAATTGAAAATTGAAAAATGAATTAGTGAGAATCTACTTTATTGTTAGTTAGTGAGTTAGATACCTTCTGGTTGAAGGGCAGAATGTAATGGTATAATCAGGTGCCGTACAGGTAAACGTACTGGTAGGGTCGTCGTATGCGTAGCTATACGATTTGGGGCACGCGCTCTTGAACATGGTGGAGTAAAGCGTAGGCTTGCAAGTGGCAGGTGAAGCGTAGGTGCCGCTGCAGCAGTATTCATCCTTCCCAAACGCTTCACAGGCGCTCTTGCATCCCACTCCGTTGCCTTCCTTCAACTCATTCGGGCATTGCTCGTTAAGGTCAGCTATGCAACCCGTTGACCCGCATTCACCCGACCCCCCAACCGCATCCACTATCATCGCTACATTGTATCCATCAACCAGGCTCACATCGTAATAATCCTAATTAATTAACCTACATTCATAAGTTTTACACATAACGATTATACTCGTAATTAATTAATGATATTTTTTAAAGAATACCTGGGAACCACCAGACCCGATTGTGAACTCCGCTAGTGTTACGGGTGGGTGTGCCCCGCCACCATTGCATTCTACTTGATTAGAGCCACAATCCCCTGTGGTGCAGGTGCCCTGTTCGGTTTGGGTATTGGGGTCAAAATTGCATCCGGTTCGGGCCCAAAATCTGCCTGACCAATTGGGTGGGGCTTGAAAGGTCCGCGACCCACCGGATGGGAGCTGGAAGCCTGTGGTATCCAATGCGGAGCTTCCAGCATTTGCAAGAATGGCAGGCCACACCGTGTAATCACACTTGTTAATCACTGTAAACTTAGCCCCTAACGCTCCTTTATCTATATATATCATTCCAAATAAATTTAAGAGAATCTAAATGGTTTGCTTGATCAACAAATAGAAAAGGAGACGAATTGAATTGAATGAGAGATATTAGAAAATTAATAGTGCGTGCGTGCGTGCGTACCTAATAAGCAAAGTAGAAGCCAGATGAATGCAATGTGTCTACAGAAACATAAGGAACCCATTGCATTGGTAGTGGTTATGGGAAGAGAAGATCAGAGAATGGAGGTTGTGACCCACTACCCATGCATAAATGTAGCGATTTATTATTATGGATATAAAGTTTTAGATTTTATGTGAAATTGCTGAGAGTGGAAATCAGAGGAAGAAAGGTGGCAACTAATAACATTACAAATGGAATATTAGATTGAGTAACACCCACTATAACTTTGTTGCCTCATTCTACGTTCTCATGAGGAACCAAAAGGTGTAACGCTGGGGAAAAAAAATCATATATATCATATCACCAACTTCATTCTATATTCTACGGAATAATTTTCTTTATGCATCCCTCTATTTTAATATTATCACACTAATAATTATTCTATTTTAAATAATTAATCTTTTATCATTCTTTACAGGGGATTCAAACCGGAATATATAGTTGTTCCATAAACATCGATCTCTTCTCTAACTGTATTAAAAAATTCTGTTTTATACCAAAATTCAGCAACCAATATTTAATTTGTATAGAAATATATATATTGTTAAAATCATATTTAAGTCATTTTTAATATTTATTAAATATTTTAATATATATTTTATACTAATAATTGATTATGTATCTAATTTTTATATACATCTAAAATAATCCTTGCTATTAGAAAATGGATTTATATATATTATTGTTTATGTATGTAATGTTAACTAGGCTGATATTATTATTATTATTATATACAACAACCAAGATTTTGGAATTGAAATCATCATGATGAGTTTAAAAAACCATATATATAATACTTCATTTTTCTTTTTAAGAAAATATATAAAATTAAAATGAATTTTAATTTGAGTGCAATATATACTTTTTGCGCTAATAATGCACTTAATATATAGGAGACCGAAACAACTCAACTCACAGTTAGTATATATGACATGATCTGGGGGTGCTTAAATAACAAAGAAAAAAGTGATTCGACGCGCAACTTTTGTAGTGGCTATCTAATGGATATTATTCGATTCTTTCTCTCTTTTTTTTGTGTGTATTTCTTTTCTCTCAGGCAAGAAATTTAGATTATATATTTTTTCTTTAGAAACATGTACTATGCACAAACACTGTTTATTTTATTTTTAATGTGATTTATTTCATCACACGGAATTCTTTGTGATTCATTGTGAGTTATCCTAAATTTCAACGTGGCGAGCTGCATGAGTAGTTTGTTATATAGGTTACATATATATAATTAGTAATTTTAAAAAATATATATGTCTTCAATATATATATTTGCATCATGTTAATCAATTTTTGGGAGCAATTGTATTAACCTTTTTCCATGGTTATTATGATGAGTTCTCATGGTAGATAACAAAGTGCCTTGTTAATTAGTTGTGCTTTCTACCAATTGAGAGGGTTAAATTTAAGCGAATAAAATTTACTACAAGCTAATATCACAAATTATACTATTCGAATTTTGATAAACAATGTTATTTGCAACTAAATGTTTCAAATCATTATTCTTTATGGTCAACAGATTGTATGTGATGATGAAATTTTTTTGGGTGACTAAAGATTAAAAGAAAAGAGAAAACAGGTTAGGTAAGAAGGAAACTAGCTAATAGCGACATCAAGATTGATAATGTCCCGTAAGTCATCTCAAGTTAATAATCATTCTGCATAATGCACTCCATGGATGGTTGCATGTTTTGCCATGGCATCAGCTACACGGTTAGCAGTCCTCTGAATCAGATTTAGCTCCACTCTCCAAGGCCAGAGTAAAATATTTTTTATCCTGGAGATAAGTACACTCTCCTGGCCACAAAAAGGAATATTGGAATCCTTCAATAGCATATATGCCTCATGGCAATCAGTCTCGCAGTCAACCTCTTTGAACCCAACTTCCCATGCCAGTAATAGACCTTTATAAATCGCAAAAAGCTCCCCCTCGAGAACATTTGAAACCTGAATAGTGCCAGCGCACCCGCGTTGCCAATCTCCTTTGTTGTCTCTAATAGCGCAGCCAAACCAAACAATAGCACCATTGTGCATCTTGCTTGCATCACAATTAAGTTTTACTGACTCAGCAGCCGGAGGGATCCAATCAGGAGTAACCAAAGTGGATGAAAATGATTGACTCATAGA
>JASCZI010121633.1:15782-26903 GCA_036250425.1 Stylosanthes scabra | reverse complement strand
AAAAAAAAAAAAACAATGTTTTTAGTAAATAATCAATCGTTCAAGTGGTTTGCGATTTCTATATATCTCTTTCATAGTTAAAGTCAACCTTACATTATTTCATTTAAAAATAATGCATTTCATGTTTTAAAATTGAAACGTCACGTTCAATGCATTAGCTGGTTAAGCTAAGGAATTATGTGGTTGTGTATCTTGGAGGATTCTGATGACCACCAACATTAGCCAAAGAAACATCAAATCAATGCATCAAATACACTAAATTACTTATTATTCTTTTAAAATATGTAAATATATCTATGAATACATTGTGATTAATTTCATTTTTTTGAAAAAATACAGATAACAGAAGACATTATTAGAGTTGGCCAAAATGGTGGGTTGGTTTTTTTCCATCGTTCATAAAAGTCAACTTAGAAATGTGCAACAATAAAAAATTGAGGATGATGCACATTAAAGAAATGGAATCAAAATTTAGGCGCACCTAGTTTTGTCTCCAACAGGTACATGCATAGCACGTAATCACTATATATATCTCTCCATGACAAAGTCAACTTTGTTTATCATTAAGAAAGCCTACTAATTAATTTCTTCTCCTTATAATATTAATTGTTTCGTCAATATAAATATATAGTTCCAATTCTCAATTGGTTATTGTTTAAGATTTGTTATTAAACTTTATTTGAGGAAGTAATTGCATGTGATTATATACATTTTGATTTTGATATGAAAACTAATGATAGTAATGCTTTTCCACATTCAACATCGTCATATATCATCCAACTTGTGGAAGAAACCATGGTTATGTATAGATCTTCCGCCACCAGTTGCCATATTTAACTCTTAGTGTCACAACATTATTATGATTAAGTAAAAGCTCAAATTAAAACAATGGTTTGATGGCTGTATGTGCTTTCAATTAATTTGGATATATAAGGTTGTCATGGATGATTCACATCAGATACACGTGTACAGGGCACTGATGATAGTAATTAAATATAAATATACCCATTAGATAGTGTATTATCTTATGGGAAAGTTACAATATGTGGTCGAAGGAGATTGAACCTCTACTAGTCAAGTTTTCCACTGTATACGCTCTTAATGCAAATAGTCAAAGCAATTTGATCAAGACAGACGCACCT
The DNA here is from genome assembly GCA_036250425.1 of Stylosanthes scabra. Taxonomy (NCBI): domain Eukaryota; kingdom Viridiplantae; phylum Streptophyta; class Magnoliopsida; order Fabales; family Fabaceae; genus Stylosanthes; species Stylosanthes scabra. The sequence goes on along the minus strand of JASCZI010121633.1, from coordinate 25,761 downwards.
GTTACCAAAGTGCATATGCCTCAGATATCAGAATCCACCACTAGATTCTTTCTTCTTACACCGAGGTATGCTTTTCTGGACTTCAATAACCCACTTTCGAGGACCTTTTCTACGGGTTAATCTTTAAGAATCATTTACACTTTTTAAAACAATTAAATATTATCCATATATAAAATTTATTACAAGTATCACGTTAATTAATGATATAGACTATGAAAATATATAAATATGAGATATTTTTCACATTTTATTCAATTTTTGAAATTGAATTAGTCCCACTTAATTTTATTAGCTTTTTGTTTTTGTTGGTTTTGATATTTTTTTTAATAATGATTTTAGTTTTTCTCTTAATAAATTACAAAATGCCAGCTTGAATATTAACATGACACGTTCGTTGTATAATTCTGATATTTTTTGGTGATCGTATAATTCTGATATTTAATTAAATATAGATGACTTATATTATTAGTGACCAAAGCTATGTGTATACAAAATATATTTTAGTAAAAATCTTAAAGGATGCATGCCCAAAAATAAAATAAAAAACTTAAAGGATAAGTCATGCAAGAAAGCGAAGGGATAAATGTAAAAACTGAGAAGTCATTGTGTGTGAACGTAAGTTCATTCTTATATTACCATATACTTATAAATTTAATTAATATGTATTCTAAACACAAATATTAAAATTATTATAAATAACATTTTTTTCAAAATTTTACTTTAATAAATATAAAATAAATATATTGAAGATTTAAATTTTGTATGTTTTATAAAAAAAACTTTTTCAATTAGTAACTTAAATATATATCCTTAAAGTATATATACACTCTAACAAATTCATCAAATATCAGCGATTGTTTATAAATGACCAATGTCAATGATTTTTACAGTGATTTACTACATTTAACGAGATTTTAAAGAAATGAATTTAGTGACAGTTGATGCAGAAATTGCCGTGAAATAGATAAATGACAAGAATATAGCTGCGGTTGAGAAAGAAATAGAGAAATAAAAATAACGAGGTTAACTAGAAAATCAAATTTTCCGATTGATATACACTAAGTAATTTTTTTAATCCTCAATTTTAAAATCTAAACTATAAGATTTTAAATTCTAAAAATAAAGAGTTTTTATAATTTAAAAGTTTACTAATATTAACTAATTAAAAATAATTCTTAGTACTTACTTATTCTAAAAATATTTACACATGATACAAGTATGATTTTCGTTTGTCGTGAATTAAAATATTTAAAAAGACCTATTAAATGTGTTACCGGTAATGCAAGTTAGTCTTATATATTGTTATGAATATTAAATAAAGAGGAAATAGAGCATATGCTGAACAAAGCATCTGAATTTTCTATTTACATTTTTATACTCTTTCTTCTCCAAGCACTCACATAAACAGAAACAGAGAAAAGAAAAGATCTGAAATTCAATAGAAAGAAATGAGGCTTGGAATTGCTTCTTGGAGTTTCATCCTAATCACACTAGTCTTTTTGGTAAGATCCATCTATATATTGTTATTTAACTACATCATATTTATTTATCGTAAAGGTAGTGTTATAGATCTTGCAACGAACTTTGGTCCTTTCCTTAATTATTGGTTCCAGAATTAGTTACCTTGTGTTTCAGCAAAACTTGGTTTGAGATGATTTTGGCTTTCTTTTCATGATAGTGTTGAAGTTGAACTGAAATTTGAGTTTATGTTTTCAACTGTATGTGATGCTGCAGGTTGCTAAAGATGGTAGCGCAAGAAAGATTGCTTTACCAACTGATGATGAGAGGGATAATCAAATGAAGCTCGTACCCTATGATTTGCAACACTCTGCACCAACACAGGATCTTGATCTTGCGCTTAATAATAATATCTTGCAGGATGAAGATGCCAATGTCAAACTCAAAAATAAGGACTCCGGTGATGATGAGGATGATGATGGTGATGATCATCTTAAACACAAAGAAAAATATGATGAAGACTCAGATGATGACGACGACAAAGAGGATGATCATAAGAAGAAAGGAAAGCAAGATTCTAAAAAAGAACACAAAAAGTTCATGATGGAACCTGAACTAAATGTGTTCTTCACACCAAAGGATCTGTATGTTGGAAAAACCATGCCTATATATTTTGCAAAGAGAAATTCATCAACATCTCCAAAGTTTCTCCCAAGAGAAGAAGCAGATAAGATTCCATTCTCATCCAAAAAGCTTCCCTCTCTCCTCAAATTCTTCTCTCTCCCAAAACACTCGCCACAGGCTAAGGCCATGAAATACACACTCAAAAACTGTGAATTTGAGCCCATGGAAGGAGAGACCAAGTTCTGTGCTACTTCCTTGGAATCTCTTCTTGATTTTGCACGCTACCTCTTCGGATCCGACAAGCAATTCAATGTTTTAACCACAACACACCTCACCAACTCAACGGTGCTTCTGCAGAACTACACAATCAGAGAAGTGAAGGAGATTTCGGTTCCAAACGTGTTAGGATGCCACCCAATGCCTTACCCTTATGCAGTTTTCTATTGCCACAGCCAGAAGAGTGATGTGAATCTGTATGAGGTGTTGGTAGAAGGTGACAATGGCGGAGGAGTTAAATCAGCAGCTATTTGCCACATGGACACATCTATGTGGGACTCCGATCATGTGTCATTTCGTGTGCTCAAGGTGTCTCCGGGAACCTCTCCGGTGTGCCACTTTTTCCCTCCGGATAATCTTGTTTGGGTGGCTTCTTCACCTGCTGCAATTCCATGAAAATTATGGTTTCTTAGCTAGTATGTGAAATATTATTAGTTCTTATTAACCTGGTGTTCTATATGAAATAAGTGACTCTTAATTAAGAAAAGATTATGTGTGTGTGTGTGTGTGTGTGTGTGTCAATATGGATGCTGTTTTTGGTGTAATATTCTATTACATATGTTGGATTGTTGGTATATATCCTTTGGATTCTGGAAGTTAGTTACGAAGAAGCAGGGCTTAACATAGTTTAGTCTTTGACGTTGTAAATGATTTCAATGGTTGTGTGCTCCCAATTATCACCATTACAATAATCGATTTCAAATGAGCTATACTTTGGAGAAATAACTTGACACCAAAACACATAACAGAAAACGTATGAAATGAGTCTGGATTTGATGCAGAAAGTTGTTTCCCAGAAGTACATTGACAAGAAGAAGAACAAGATATGTGTGGAGTGTAAAGAACAAGACATATGTTTCTGCAAACCAAGGATAGCCTTCTCTATTTCACTTATTTTGAGAGTTTTGTTTGACCATGAAAATTATGCATGCATACTTAGGAATTCAATTGGAGAAAGCAGCAAAATTTATTATTGATTGATATAAATAAAAATGGCTGATTTTTGAATTTTTTTATATAATTACAATTGGTGTGCTGCCTAACTCTAAATAAATATATTTTAAAACAATAATATTTTTGAACCACTTTTATCAAGTGAAATATGAGAGTTAAATGAAATTAAGTTGGTGAGACGAAAGAAAAAAACAGATAGAAGAGAAATGAGACGGAAAAATATGAGCACGCGCGAGAAGCGGTGCAGTGCCATGGGCCACGATAACCGCACAAGTGGTCCCAACACTTATTTCTAGTTCCAGTCATCATCATAAATAAAAAAAATAAAAAAATGGTAGACGAAGCCAAAACCCGAATCTAAATAATCCAAAAGAAACAAGAAAAAGAAAGGAATGGCATTGCATTAGAAGTGAGCGCAAGAACAGCAACGGACTAACGTTACGATGCTGCAACCACCTCCTTAGAAGTTAGAACTCCGTCACCGTCACCGACACACACACACACCGAAGCGAATGCTCAGCCTCAGCAACAGCAACAGCTCTCGTGTGCTTGTAAACCACTTTTTCTGCAATCTCCCCAAATTTCAATCATCCTTCTTCTTCTTCTTCTTCTTCTTCTTCTTCTTCTTCTTCCACCAATGGACGCCCTCATCGAGCTATGCGACCTGATTGCGCACAACCCCCTCCAATTCGCCGATAAATTGTCGTGGATATGCGACAAATGCCCGCCGCCGGACTACCTCTCGTCGGGATCTCCTAGGGTTTCGCGCTCCCACCTCAATGCCGTCCTCGCCGTCGCGCGCTTCCTTTCAAAATGCCCCAATTCCGCCGATCTGCGCCCTAAGTCCCTCACACTCGACTTCCTTCGCAACATTCCATGTTCCTTCACTCAATCCTTCTGGCTCCAACCCTTCTCCCACGATACCGCTGCCTCCTTCTACCTCGATTTCATCGCCTATGTCTCCAAGGCCGCCGAATTGTCCCCCGCTCTCGCCGAAGAGGTTGCCGATTTCTTTGGGGAGGTCATCCTCACGGCGATCGATGATTCCGCCGAACACCACGCTGGCATTGCTAGGGCTTTCTTGGTCGCGGTGTCGCAGAACTTCATTCCGATATCCGAATCCGATGCAACTTCATTGGCGACTTGTTTGATCGAGCGGTATACCACCTCCATCGAGGGATATGCTGGACACTCCGAGAGTAATTCCGCTCAGAGCTCTCCGATGAATGTGAACCACAAAAGTCACGGTGGTAGTCCTGGGAGCAACAATGGTGCGTCCAACGGTGGAAACCATATTTGGAGGAGTAATGCTGATCAATTAGCGCTGAATTTGGGCTTGAATGATGGTGGAGGTGGTTCGATTGGGCAACAAGTTGCTTCCTTTGAGGAGGAGTCTGTGGAGAGCTTGGAAAGACAAGAAATAGCTTTTAAACTTATTGCTCTCTTGTTAGAGAAGTTTCGCCTTGATGCTTCCCTTTTGGAGCAGGTTAGGTTAATTGGGAAGAAGCAGATACAATCTATGTCTGTTTTTCTGAAGGTATACTCTTTCCATGCCTGACTATGTTTAACACATTGTTTTCTTTGTTGAGTTACGTGGTATGTTTCAATGGGTGTGGCAAGGTCTTAAAGTTTAGATTGGTCTGTAGAGGGAGCCTTGTTTCATAATTTGCTGGTTCTTGCAGATAAGGAAGAGGGAGTGGCACGAGCAGGGTTCACTTCTAAAAGCTAGAATCAATACCAAATTGTCTGTGTATAAAGCAGCAGTAAGACTCCAAATCAAGTGCCTCTCTGTATTGGATTCGGATGCAAGGTCTGTCAAGAGATTGGTTTATGAAGCTGTTGCGATATTGATAGATGCTGCTGAAGCATGCTTGCTGTCTGGATGGCGGAAGTTGAGAACATGCGAGGACCTCTTCAGTTCCTTGCTTATGGGGGTAGCACAAATTGCTATTGCCAGAGGAGGTCAGCCCCTCCGGATCCTGCTTATTCGCCTAAAACCAATTGTTCTCAATGTTTGTGCTCAGGTGCTGTTCCATTCCATCCTTTTTTCTTGTCATTCATTCCAATTTACATTAAGTTTCTAACAGTTTGTTTTAATACACCCCCTCCCCTCCCCTCCCCTCTCCTCCCGCTGCGGGAAATATGACTGTCACAGGCTGATGCCTGGAGTAACACACAAGGGGTCATGTTCGAGAGTGTCACAAAGGCTAGCTGTCAGATTATTGAATCCTGCTGGAGTAGTGAGCGGGCTCCAGTTGACACATACATCATGGGGTTAGCTACAAGCATACGCGAACGCAATGATTACGATGAACAGGTTCTTATGTTATTATGCGTGTTTATGTATCTGCTATAAATTAAATACTTCATCGATATATTGATGTACAAGGACAAATTAACTTGCCATTTCATACATCTTCATATATTTTATGGAGTTCAATGTATTTGTGCTTTTTGGTACCTAATTGTTCTGTGTTAATTCCTGTTTCTTTCATTGACTACTTCTATAATAATTTCCATTGATCCATTAATTTATTAATTTACTGTCTTTCAGCATTGTAGCTCGTGTATCCAAAATTCTGACATTCTTTTAAGTTCAAGCATGTAAATTTCTTATTTGTTACACCATTTGCTTATGGAATCTTGTTGCTATCAGGACAACAGAGAGAAACCTGCAGTTCCTGTTGTACAGCTTAATGTTATACGCCTGTTTGCTGAACTAAGTGTAGTAGTCAACAAGTCTGAGCTGGTAGACGTGATATTACCTCTTTTTATCGAAAGCTTAGAAGAGGGTGATGCTTCAACTCCAAGTTTATTGAGACTCCGAGTATGGATCTTTGTCTTCGGAGCAATATGAATTTTTGTCAATATCTAGTGACCCTCTGTTTTCACAAATTATCTGAGAACCTTTTAACTTTTACACTACAAATCTTATGTTGTGCTTTGTTGCCACTCATGCAGCTTCTAGATGCTGTATCTCAAATGGCCAGTTTAGGTTTTGAGAAGTCTTACCGTGAGACGGTAGTTTTGATGACTAGAAGCTACTTGAGTAAACTTTCCAGTGTGGGGTCAGTTGAAAGCAAAACAGAGGCATCTGAATCTACCACTGAGCGAGTTGAAGTACGTAATCTTTCTAGATATTAATAAGACATATTAAGTTTGATTTACTCAGTGAAATTCAATATCAAAGGATGCTCACTAGTTGAATTACATTCTAGACTTTACCTGCAGGATTTCTCCGCATTGCTAATGGTCTTACTAGCGATAAATTGCGTTCAGATTTTCGCCATCGGTTGCTATCCCTCTGCTCCGATGTTGGTTTAGCTGCTGAGTCCAAAAGTGGAAGGTATGCCTTTGTCTGTGCAGAGCACACGAAGACAACATATATAATAATGCAGAATTTTGTTGAGAATTTGGCTTCTTGATGAATTATGAAGTGTTTAAGCTAGATCTATGTGTCAACAATCTCACACCAGATATGATACATGATAGGGAACAATGGTGTCGTTTCTTCCACGTAGCCGATCCCACCTAGTGGGATAAGGCTTTGTTGTTGTTTGTTGTTGATGAATTATGATTTCTCAAGATTTTAAATCTGATTGTTATCACTTTATATGCTACAGGAGTGGACCAGATTTCTTGGGTCCTCTGCTCCCTGCAGTTGCTGTGATGTGTTCTGATTTTGATCCTACACTAAATGTGGAGCCATCACTTTTAAAACTGTTTCGTAACCTCTGGTTCTATGTTGCTCTCTTTGGTCTTGCACCTCCAGTACAAAAGACTGCACAAGTCACAAAGGCAGTTTCCAGCACCATGAACAGTGTCGGAAGCATGGGTGCGACTGCTCTTCAAGCCATAAATGGACCATATATGTGGAATGAGGAGTGGTCTTCTGCTGTGCAGCGTATTGCTCAGGGTACTCCTCCGCTAGTAAGTTTTTCCTTTTTAAGATTCTGGACAAACAACGGCATTTACCAAACAGTACATGTATATGCTTGTAATTTTACCTTATATTTTTCTATTTCTGCTCAGGTTGTTAGCTCAGTGAAATGGCTTGAGGATGAGTTGGAACTAAATGCTCTGCATAACCCAGGCAGTCGTCGCGGAAGTGGCAATGAGAAAGCTGCTCTTGTGCAGAGAGCTGCTCTTTCTGCAGCTTTAGGAGGGAGAGTTGATCTCCCGGCAATGACCACAATCTCAGGTGGATTGAATTTAATTTATGTTACTGTTCTAAATCTTGAATTACCAACTTGCTCACATTCTTAGAGAGGTGTTGCATCTTGGGTAAAATTTATGCTTTATTTTTTGGCTTGATATTATGTAAAATTTTAATGTATAATGTGGTTTTTGATTCTGTTTTGATTGGAATTTACCCCCTTGCTCCTTCTTGACTCTTGTGCTCACTTCACTTTATACCACTTAAGCCTATCCTAATTGCTCTGTCGATTTACTTCACTGCAATTATTTTGCAGGCGTGAAGGCTACTTATCTTCTTGCTGTAGCTTCTCTTGAGATCATTCGCTTCAGTAGCAATGGTGGAATTTTGAATGGTGGTACCAAAATGGATGCTGCTAGAAGTGCCTTTACTTGTGTCTTTGAATATCTCAAGACTCCGAATCTAATGCCTGCCGTTTTCCAGTGTTTAACTGCAATTGTTCACGGGGCCTTTGAAACAGCTGTCTCATGGCTGGTAGGTTTTACTTTCTTTGACAGTTGTTTAACCATCTAATATTGCCATTTATATTCACTCATGGGCCACTTGGTCTCTAAGTTTTGAGGTCTATGGTTTTTGCATGTGGATTATGTTGCTTTCATAGCATTAATATGAAGAGACTATGAGACTATCACCTATGTTCCTTCATGTTTTATTAGTATATACAATTCAGGGTGTTTCCTTTAGCTTTTCTTTTTTTTTTTTAAAAAAGAGTCACAAGATTTTTCTGGCTAGCTTATTTTATGTACTCATCAGTGTATAATCATACTCTGATTGAGAGAACTTGTGACTTACAAAGTGATGTTTCTCTAAAGTCTAAAATTTAATCTATTCTAAACATTTTACAATCATTTGAAAAAAAAGTTATTTATTAGGTGATTTCTGAATATCACAAAGTTAGCTTAAAATGCTGATTATTTGGTATCATTTGTGTTTCTGCACTATATGATGTGCTATTGATTGGTCTGCTTCAGGAAGATCGAGTGTCTGAAATAGGGCATGAAGCTGATGCCCGAGACTCAATACTTACGGTGCATACCTGTTTTCTTGTCAAAAGTCTATCCCAGAGGGAGGATCATATAAGAGAGATTGCAGAGAACTTGTTAACTCAATTTAGTGATAAATTTCCACAGGTGAATTTAACACTATATATGTGTTGTTTGTCTAAAATTTGTATGGTTCTCTGTGCTTTTGGTGTCCAGCATATTTAAGACTAGAACTACATCTTCCAGGTTTTGTGGGATTCAACCTGCTTAGACTCATTGCTATTTTCATTTCAAGAGGACTCTTCTTCTACTGTCATCAATGATCCTGCTTGGACAACAACAGTCCGTTCCTTATATCAGAGAATTGGTCGGGACTGGATAATTAAATCACTTGCAAGTGCTCCATGCACTAGCCAGGGCCTTCTTCAGGTTGACATGATATGTTCCATTAAGACAAGTTATTGTATTTATTTATTTATCCCACCCACCCCCACCTTTTTGTCTCAATATTTAGGCACTTGAATCTGAGGGGATAATATGTTGCTTCTTCCATTTGATTTGATTTTATCTTTTTGGGATAAATATTCAGTTCCTATTCTATGCATGCACAACTGGATGCTGTTATAAACAAAGAAAATAAATATTTTAGATCATTCTAGGTATAATTGTATAAACATCTGCTTCATACCTCTGGTTATTCCCCTTGTTTTCAATAGTACCTTCTTGTTTTTGGCACCTTATATATGGTTCAAATATGGCTGTGCTTCTGGTTCTAGTTTATTTGAATTCTGAATTTTGTCCCAAAATATGTTTGGTGCGAAGGTTCTTTTGATACTTAAATTTATTCATGTTTGGTTCTTACTACTTGCTACTCAATATATCTTTCTGTTTGAATTATATACCGGTGGAATTGTTGCAATATCTTTTCCCCCTTAAATGCCTCACAGTTTTCCTCCATCTCTTTTTGTATATTCCACACCAGGATAAACTTTGTAAAGCAAACACATGGCAAAGAGCACAACCCACAATTGATGTTGTTTTACTTTTGTCCGAGGTGCGTATAGGCACGGGGAAAAGTGACAGCTGGCCGATACAGACAGCAACTATTCCTGCAGTCGTGACTGCAGCTGCTGCTGCTTCAGGTGCAAACTTAAGAGCATCTGAGTCTTTTAATTTAGAGGTTATTAATTCAGGTCAGTGCAACCAGGCTGCGGCAACAGTTAAGTGTAACCATGCTGGAGAAATAGCTGGCATGAGAAGGCTGTATAACAGCATGGGTGGCTTTCAAACCATTGCTCCTCCTACTACTGGTTCTGGTTTTGGGCTCGGACTTCAAAGAATTATATCTGGTGCATTTCCTCAACAACCACAAGCTGAGGATGACACATTCAATGGAATGTTGCTTGGTAAGTTTGTCCGCTTACTACAACAGTTTGTCAATGTAGCAGAGAAGGGTGGGGAGGTGGTA
>JASCZI010121631.1:13667-26950 GCA_036250425.1 Stylosanthes scabra | reverse complement strand
CCTCAAACTTTTGGTGGTTGTTTATCAACTCCACAATGGTTGTCATTCATCAAAACCTAATCATAAAAACCTTGCATGCATATTGTAACATGGTTTACAATATTGAATATCTAAAGTTTTAGAGCCAAGAAAGTCACCGAGTGTGGACTGTAACCACACATAACCGAGTATGGGCACTCGTTCTCCAGAGAAGTCGACGAGTTTGCCAACTTGCAAGGAAGGTTGAATAAAAGACCACATCTGCGCTGCTTCCTAGGTCGAGCAGTACTTTTCTGACTAAAGGGTCACCAACTTGCAAGGAAATGACTACTAGGTCATCGAGGTTCATGGTGGGGGTCTTTAGGTCGGAATGCTCGAAAGTGATCTGGGTATCTCTTTGTGTTGAGTTGGTGGTCGGAATTCGACTTTTTCCACGCTGAGCATGGCTCGATAGGATCTCTTTCTGGCTGAGTTGGTGAGACCGCCCCCTGCAAAACCATCAGAAATGTAATTGATCTCACTGTGAGGGGCTGTTCCCACTACCTTTTTGTCGTTATCTGTGTTGGATGAGCTGTCCTTGTTGGTTTTGAAGATGTGGCCATCAATGTACTTGTCGAGATGTCCTTGTCGAGCTAGGCGCTCCAACAAGTCATAGGCTATGACACAGTCTTCAGTGTTGTGATCGTGCTTTTGATGGAAAGTGAAATATATTGATCTGTCTGTATTCTTTTGGTCTTTATAGTTTCTAGCGTTCTTGGGTGGTTTGATGAGTTTGGAACTGAGGATTTCTTTGATGATGTCTTCTTTCTTGGTGTTGAATTGTGTGTACTCTTCAAACCTAGGAGTTTGTTGGAAACTCTTTTTGGAATCTCGGTTGTTGCCACTCGAGTGCTGCTTGTTTAACCTGTTGTCATTTTTGTAGTTATTGGGTTTTCTGAATTCCTTGCTTGGCGGAGCTTTTCTATCTCCATATGTCCTTGTCCTTTTTCTCTGAACTCTGCCAGGGTCTTTGGTTTGTTAACAGCTATGGTCTCTTGGAATTTGCCTCGCCTAAGTCCACTTTTTATGGCATGCAGGTTGACGTCAACGCTGAGGTTTGGGATCTCCATGGCCACTTTTGTGAATCTTGTGATGTAATCGCGAAGACTTTCGTGTTGCCCCTGCTTGATAGTGCTCAAGTAGTCGAAATCACGAGTATAGATGGCAGAGACTGCGAAGTGGTTTATGAAGAGACCTGAAAGTTGAGCAAAAGAGGATATAGAACCTGCAGACAAAGAGGAAAACCAAAGTAAAGCAGCGTTCAAGAGCATCATGCTCCAGAACTTTGTAACATGAACTTTTGGATCTCCGATTCCATCATAAGTTTTCAGAGTGGTTGGTAGAGTAAAATTTGATGGCATTCGATATGCCATGATCTCATCAGAGAAAGGATTGCAGTAATCGGCAGGTCTACCAAGGTGACCAGAAATGGTGTCAGAGACGTGAGTCGCTGTTCTTGCGGTTCGTTGGGTGTTGCTGCGATCGTCATTGTCACTGGCTTGACTGCCAGTGTCATCATCGTAGTTTGGGATCTCATCAGAACTGGGGACGTTGTGATTGTCATCATCATCGCTGCCTCCTCCATCTCCGCCATCATCACCTCCTCCGAAGCCGTTTTCGTGAGCTCCTTCGCCGCCATTTTGACTGTTACGAAGTTGTTGGATTTCTGCCTGGAAGCAGAGAATCAAGCAATTTTTGCTTTATTTCTCAAATTGAGCCTCTCTTAGAAGAAGAGAATCAAGCAATTTTTGCTTTATTTCTCAAATTGAGCCTCAAAATGTGAGAGAAGCACTAAGTGACCCATCTTGGGTGAAGGCTATGGAAGAAGAGCTCCAACAATTTGAGAAGAGTCAAGTTTGGTCATTGGTACCTTATGAAAGTGGAAAGAAGGTTACCGGAACAAGGTGGATTTTTAGGAACAAGTTGGGAGAAGATGGAAGCATTGTGAGGAACAAAGCAAGGCTAGTAGCTCAAGGATTTGATCAAGAAGAAGGAATTGACTATGATGAGTCATTTGCCCCTGTAGCTAGGATGGAAGCCATAAGACTATTGCTAGCCTATGCTGCCCATAAAGGATTCAAATTGTTCCAAATGGATGTAAAGTGTGCATTCCTCAATGGAATCATTGATAGGGAAGTGTTTGTCTCTCAACCCCCTGGTTTTGAAAATAAATCTTTCCCAAACCATGTTTTTAAGTTATCTAAAGCTCTTTATGGTTTGCCTCAAGCTCCTAGAGCTTGGTATGAAAGATTGAGCTCTTTTTTGATCAAAAATGATTTTCATAGAGGAACTACGGATAAAACTCTCTTCATCAAAGATTATAATGATAGTTTTATCATAGTTCAAGTGTATGTTGATGATATTATTTTCGGTTCAGCTGATGAGACTTTGTGCTCTGATTTTGCTAGGATGATGACAAGTTAATTTGACATGAGCATGATGGGAGAGCTCACATTTTTCCTAGGATTGCAAATCAACCAAACTCCAAGTGGCACCTTTGTTCATCAAGAAAAATATGCCAAGGAGCTAGTGAAGAAATTTGGTTTGGAACATTCTAAAGCTATGGCAACTCCAATGCACCCAAATTGCAAGCTTGACAAAGATGAATCAGCAAAGGGTGTAGATGAAACTAGGTATAGAGGGATGATCGGATCGTTGATGTATCTCACATTTTCAAGACCGGATATCATGCTAAGTGTGGGCATTTGTTCAAGGTTTCAATCTCAACCAAAGGAATCCCATCTCACGGCTGTAAAGAGAATCATTAGATACATCCATGGAACCTCCAACCTTGGGCTTTGGTATCCTAAATCTGAGGAATTTTCAGTGGTTGGTTATTGTGATGCTGACTATGCTGGAGATAGAGTGGATCGTAGAAGCACTAGTGGCATTTGCTGTTTCTTGGGGAGTTCTCTCAATGTTTGGTCTAGTAAGAAACAAGCCACTGTTGCACTCTCCACTGCTAAGGCTGAGTATACTGCTGCTTCCTCTTGTTGTTCTTTACTTTTGTGGTTGAAAAATCAGCTTAGTGATTATAAGTTGAAGGCTGAGAACATACCCATGTTATGTGATAATATGAGTGCTATTAACATTTCTAAAAATCCTGTTTTGCACTCTAAAACTAAGCACATTGAAGTTAGATATCACTCAATTAGGGAACATGTTCAAAATGGCCATATCAACATTCTTTTTGTCAAATCCGATGATCAATTGGCTGATATTTTCACCAAACCACTAGCTGAGGATAGGTTTAATATGTTAAGATCTAGATTAGGTATTATTAGTGCAGATTCTGTTGCTAATTTTATCTAACCATTGTTTTTGAGGTTTTGCCTCTCAAGTTACAGGGAGATTTTTTTTCTGGCATATGATGAGCAATTCTTCATCATCTTTCAGAGGGTTTAGAGAATTTGTGGTCCCAAGTTCATGTGGTCCTGGAAATGTGTTGGTCTAGAATAAGGAAACATTCTTTGGGCTGATATAGTTTTCTCTTGTAGTGGGCCTCATTATCATGAGTTTTCTTTAGTTTTATTTTAATAAAAAGTTATAAGAGTAATATCTCTAGTTTGTCTTTTGTGCTAGCTGTTTTTCTGAAAAAGTAAATCACCTTTTAGTACAAAAGTGTCCTTTTTGATGAGAAATTGTTTTTATTCAAAAAAAAAAAAGAGGATATTTGTTTCTTTTTCAAGATGCAACCTTTCATATATGTATTTCTTTTTTATTAGGCATAAATAGCATTGCATCAGTTTCTCACTAAAGCCCATCGTGGTAGATACACCTTTCCCACTAAAGCCACTCACAACACCATTCACATTCATAACTCAAACCCTAGCACCCCAGCAGCCTCTCCTTCTCCTTCTCCCTCTCACTCACCCTCTCAACCTCATTCACCACCTCACACACAAGACACCATGGCACAAACCAAGACCACCAATAGGAACACCGGCGCCGAAATCCACCCTCCTTCAACTCGGTTTGCCCAAACTCGTGCCCCCCGTGAGCCTTCACCGCCGCTGGAGCAACCACCTCCGCCGCCTCCTCCTGCTATGGCGAGGTCCAACTCTTCACGAGGGAAGAGACCCATGACAGAAGAGCCACCTCCTCCTCCTCCACGATATCGAGGTAGTGGATACCGTTCCTTACTTCACCCTATTGTTGAGTCTGATGAAGCTCGTCCTCCTCTTTATAAATTCTTTTATGATGAGTTTTCGGAGGAAAGCTTTACCAAAAACTGTTTTAACATGCTAAGAAATTATTTGTTTTGGAAAAACTCTGTGGTTGACCGTCCTTTGTGTGGGTCTTTCTTGGCTGATTTAAACCATTTAAAAAGAAAAGGTTTGGATTTTACTGACATGATTACATTCCAAGGATGGACTGCTCTTTTTCACATTAAGGAACCGGTTTATCCAAAATTGGTAAAAGAGTTTTATGCTAATATATACTATCACAATGGGCTGATTTCATCTTATGTAAGAAGAAGGAATGTGTATCTTGATGCTGAAAGAATTGGTGAGATTTTGGGTTATACAGATGATGGTCTCTCTGTTTACACATCGGGGAAGTGGGATCCTGCTCTAAACCTGTCTTATCATGATGCTTTAGCCTGCATTTGTACTAGGATCTCACTTAGTAATGGTGTCACCCCAACTCATAGATTATTAGGTCCTGTGTATGCTCAGTTACACTGTGTCATTACCCACATCATCATGCCTCAAAATGGTTCATATCAAAAGGTCTCTTTTTGTGATACTTTGGTGTTATTTGCCCTTATCATGATAGTAAAGATTTCATTTGCATATTTGATGATGAGGCATATGCATGACAACATCAAGGGTGACCGAAACTCTGCATTACCATATGGCATGTTTCTTACTAAAGTATTTAAAGCATATTTTGTGAATCTTGATGATGAGCCCTATGAAGCGAAATTCTCATATTTAAAAGGATGTGGTGCAGTGAAAAGGACTGCGAAAAGAGATCTAAGAGCTAGAAAGAAAGCTATGGAAGAGGAAGAAAGGAGATCTAGAGCATCTAGCAGCCATACCAGAAACTCAAAGGGGAGTGCAATCAAACTCCTAGTCACTGTTGTAAGGGAGTTGATCCAAGAGGTGATCAACATGGCATCTTGCACTAGCACTACTATGGAGAAATCCAAGGCAATGGGAAAAGTTCTTGAGAGGTATCTCAATAAGCTTGAGGATGACCATGAGTTTTCTGAACCCGAGGAAGAAGAGGATGAAGAAGACCCTCGAGACTCTCAAGAAGAGGATGAGGATGTCTCTGATGCCAAATAATCCTGCTGATCACTGAAGTTTGCTGCTGCTGCTGATTTGCTGCATTTATATTCTACTAGAGACAATTTTTAGTTTTCTGTTTTAAGACTATTTAGTTTTTCATTTGGATGACTGTAATCTAACTTTAACAACTATGCTGCCATGCTACTGTTAGAACTATTAGACAACCACTAACAACTGTTTTGCAGGTCTTCAAGTCCATATTCTCAACCTTCCTTGATGACAAAAAGGGGGAGAATTAGTGGAATGTGTATTAGTTGTTTTTGGGCTGATTATTGAACCTTGTGAACTCTAAGCTATTTAATAGTTATTTGCTGTTTTAATTGATGGTTCACAAGTGTTATTATTTTGGTGTGTTTTCTGTTCTATGTATGCCTATTTGTAGGGGGGAGATACTTTTATGAAAAAGAGGGGGAGCACATGAGCACATCAAAATTGGGGGATCTTCAAAGGGGAGTATTCTTAACTCATCTCAATTCCTTAGTTTATTATTTTCAATGTTTTGTCATCAAGAGGGATATTGTTGAATCTCTAATATAATTGGTTATGAGTGATGACAAAAGCATTGTTTGGGTTGGGTTAATAGGTCCATAGTATCTTTGCTTAGTTATGTGTTTCTAATTAGGCAAAAAGCCCATTTAAGGTGCTGTTGGTTTGAGAAACTAGTAAGCCCAATTTTGGTGCTATTCCATAAGCCCATATTGCTATATAATATGCTGCTGTGATGGTTTTGTTGGTGCAGGAAATTTCCAGCTAGTATTGGAGGCAATAAATTGGCACCTTGGAGGGAAAATCCCACAAAATAATTGAAGATCAATTTCAAAATCAATTTGAAGGGTGAAAGATGGAAACTTGGAGCCAAAGATTGCATTGAATGGCCAAGATCAATCAAGTACAAAAAAGGAAAATCAAGGACAGCAAAAGGAAGGTAGCTCCACTACCCTCTGCTCTGCAAATTGTGTTTTGCATTTGCAATGTTGCATCCCCAACCTTGGCCACAGCTCTGCCAATTTCAGACTGCTCTCCACCACTGAAAAAGCACCTTGTCTTGGAGGCAACACACTCATATAAAAGGGGTGTTCAACCAAGAGAAGAGGCAAGGAGAAAATTTAAGAGAAAGAGCATTTCATCCATACCTTTGAGCAACTCAGAATTCACAATTCTGATCTCTTCTCCTTCATATGTATTGAATGTTGTATTTCATTTTTCTAAATTTATCATTCTTGTTTCCATGAGAGAAAAGGCAAATGCAAGGCATTAGAAAAAGCCATTGAGAGAAAAAGGCAAGAGTGATAAGTTTGAAAAAAGCCATTGGAAATTGATTCTAAGTTTAGGTTAGTTTCTGTTTTGGATCATGAGCCTGAGAGGTTCCCCTTGTGAGTTGGGATAGCACTCATGTAGATTACTAAGCTAGGCTAGCTTAGGATTGAAAGTCCTTGGCAAAAGGCAAGTGTAATTTCATTAAATTGGTGTTTGTAACTTCATTGAAATTAGTGGAATTCCACCATGATTGTGGTGGAGACTGGATGTAGGCTACAGTGGTGGTAGCTGAACCAGGATATGTGCTGCTATTCCTTGTGAGTTTGTTTTAATCCATTCTGTTGCACTTCTGTTTAACAAAACTCATTTTGTCTCCCTGCAACTCGAGGAGACAAAAACGTAACAGCAAGCTACACTTGCTTACTTGGCCGAAAAGTAGCTCAGATTCAACCCCCCCTTCTCTGAGCCACTACAAATCTTTAGGCTTCAAAGAGGACGGACTCCCACGATCAAAGCTTGGAACGAGGGGGGACTTGCAAGGCCACTCCGACGCTCAAGTCAATAAAATGTTTGAGAAAGAGTTAAGTATAAAAAGGAGAGAAAATCATACATTGACTTGAGAATAAGTTTATTATTCATAGGCCCTTGTGTGGGTTGTTACTAATTTTGAGGGTTGTTGGAGTGAGGGAGTCGAATCCCTACTTTTGTGGAGTTTGAGGCTGTTCAGTTAAATTTCTATCTGATCCCTTTTGTTTGTTGTGGTTTTAATTTAATTTAATTTAAATAAGATTTATTGAAGGATCTTATCCTTTCGGTTATGATGCTTATCAAGTGTTTAGATTGGTTAGTTAATTGGGCTGATCCATGAATTTGGGCTAAGCTATTGGGTGTTATATCAGAGATGGGTTCTTTTTGTAATTGGACAAAAGTACACATCAAAGTTTCTGGTGGGACAAATGTACACATCAAAGTTTTAAAATTGAAAATGTACACATCAAACATTGCAATCGATGGACAAAACTTCCACACCATGACTGGAGTTCCATTTCCATTAAGTTTTGTGTCCAGCTGTTAGTTAGTGGTGATTACATGGCACTGTGTGTTATCACTTTGGGGTTTATGGGGTGAAAATTCCCTAATCTGAATAAAAAGAAAATTAAAATTCAAAATTATAAAACACACACACCCACTGATACAAACCCTAAGTTCTCATATCAACCCCTGCCCATTGCAGTGAAATCTGGTTCTGCCAAAATCAAATTATGGGTGGCGAAATCTCTTCAAGTTTTGAAATTAAGATGAACCCCCCATCAGGAGTGATCAGTCCATCGGATTCCGCCACATCCTCATATGGCTGGGTGTCGAGAAGAAAAGTGAAGACACCCCTACAATGGTGGTAGATGCTATCATGGGATGAATGCAGTGCCATTGAAGTCCCACACAGCAGAGAATCCTAATGAATGGTTCCTACGTTGTCAAATTATAAGGTTTGAATTTATTTTTTTTTTTTGCTATGATCCATGCTCCTTCTATATTCACAACTTCTAATAGTGAAGATTCTTGTGTTTCTCTCTTTCTTTCCCCCTTTTGAACTAGTTTTCTGAGATGAGATGTGAGTACTTCGTTTGGGTTGATGAAGTGCATGACCTCGACATGGAGAGGAACATTCAGGAGAAGAAGAGTCACTGCATAAATTTTCATGGGAAAACATCGCCAAATTAAGTGAAGGGAGCTTCAAAGAAGATGCAAATTATGTCTTCATGTTCAATACAATTTCTAGGATGAGATGTGAAATTAGTGCTCTAAGAAAATTAGTAATTGGCCTGTGTGTTGGGTTGGGATAACGTGTGTGATCAATTTGTACAATCTTAGTAAGTAAGTCATTGGCTATATTTGTGTTTATGGTTAGATGTCAAAACCTGTGAAATGCAAAAGATGTAATATGGCTTGTTAGGTTCCTATTACTATTGTGATGCAATCTTCCTATCAATTCCTATTATTAGTTTGTCAGATTTCAATAATTTACTATTATGATGCAATCTCCCAGTTCCAATTTACTAACATTAGCACAAAAGATAGATAGCTCAAATAGAAGTCACATTGTCAAAATAGCTCAACTTAATTATTGTAACTAGAATTCATAATGTCAATTTCACGTTATACCAAATTAGACATAAAGCTTAACTTGACATAATAAGTTTTAACTAAACACTGAGAATTCATAATGTCAATTCCACAAGAAACCAAGATACACATAAACCTGAACATAAGTAAGATCCAACTAAATAGTTGAGAAGTTCCAACTTAGTAATCACTCATTTCCTATCAGCTGACGGGTTCTTTTGTATCCTACCACACATATGCTCATTTACAAAAGTCTTGACCTAGAAGCTTTTTGGCTCTCTTGTGTTTAAACAGTAGATCATCCATGGGCATTGATCATTCTTACATATTGCTTTGCACTTCTTAAGCTCAACCATATTGAATATTATACACATACCAAGTTGTATGTTAAACTTCCTAACTGCCCTCTTATACTCATCCAGAGTAGCGAATTCCATGCCAAGCTCTAAGTGCACCGTACCCTATGAGGCACTCGGGTTCTCTTGAGACCAGCTTATTTCCTTCTTCTGCTTTTCTTCTTCATAACTGTCAAGATCACCCAATTCCTCAGATTCGTAACCATGATATCTTGGGTCAGAATCTGACCTATCCGGTTCTTTAGTTGGGACATAAATCCTAGGTGCCCCATCCTTCTTCTCCTTGACAAATTGTTGACCACTAGGAGCTGGCTTCTATATGATGCTCTTCTATTGGACTTAGGAGCTATATTTGCTTTGGATTGGGCCTCCAATTCTGTTTGATCTTTGGAAAGGGTTGGGATTGGGCTTTAGATTGTGGTTGGGATTAAGTTTCTATGGGTGGTTGGGATTGAGGAATATCAACTTCTTCTACTATAGTTTCGGGTTGCTCTTGGATTGTGGGATGTGTTTTGATTGTGGGCTCTTGGTGGGATGTGATTGGGCTTTGTCATGAACAGGCTCACTAAGTTTTTCAAGTAAGTTTTGTGAAGTTTGGCCTACCCTCATAGGTTTTCTAGTTACTGCCTTTTTTGGGGGGATTGGAGTTCTCTTTGCCCTCATCTTCATCCTCTTCTTCCTAGGTGTATCTTCTGTAGTTAAAGGTTGGGGTGTAACATGGTGAGTGTCTTCTTCCAAGTTAACAAATTCAACTCCCTTATTTACAGGGTGTTCAAAATAAACATGCACTTGACTCTCATGCTTAAGTGCCCATTCACCCATCATCACAACAGCAAGGTCCCCCGTTATCATGTTTAGGCCACCACCATTCAAACCCAACTCTTCATCTACCCAATACATATAATCATATTCTTTATACCCTAACCCCTTGAATAAATCCTTTATTCGCATCAAGTTCAACTTTTCAGGATTGACATTATCAAAAATTTTTTCCTCACCCCCATCATACACTAAGTTCAACTTCGAATCCCTCTTCAGTTTACCCATATGGTGATAAATAAGCGTGATATATGAAGTCATTTTCTGTAGAATACAGTTCATAACCAAATCAAAAACTTCAACAACATTGCTCTACCTCAGTTCAAATCAAATTAGAAAAGCCAAATACAACAGTGTTTAATGCCAACAAGCACAACAACATATAGTAATGTTCAATAACAACAGCATAAAAAAATCAATTTCAGAAACCCAAGTTCCGTAAAATACAAAATTAACATCCAAATAAGCAGCAATCACAATCTTCGATAATCTAACAATGAGAGAAGGGGATGATGGGTGCTTACCTTGGATGTTGACTCGGCAGCGTCGCCTCTCGTTCAATGGGGCCACACCTCGCGAAAACAATGTTGCTAGCCACAATCACTGACTGGGACCACTGTGTTGACTATCGGCGATGGAGAGACGCTGGCGTCAATGGATGCAAGGGTTGAAGAACAGCATCGATTGGTCGCTTCGATGGACCACCTACTCTGCTAGGGTTTTTTTAAGAGTGAAATGGGTAATGGGTAATGAGGATAATGACTTCTACATAACTTTTTTTCTTTTTTTTATTTTCATTTTTTTGTTTTATATTGATTTTAATTTTAAAATTTATTTACTTATACTAACTCAAATTGTGAAGTGACAGCTAAACACAAAACTTAACGGAAACGGAGCTCCAGTCACTGCATGGTAGTTTCCAGTCACGACGTGGTAGTTTGTCCATCACTTGCAATCTTTGATGTGTACATTTGTCCACCCTAGAAACTTCTATATAATTTTTGTGATGAAAATAAAAGATTATATTGGCACGATTTTCATTTTTTCTTTCGCCGTTACAAGGAAATGGGAGCTTATTTTATTTCAATATTCAATAATTTATTGTAATTTGCACTCTCTGCTTTTATAATATTTAATTTAAATTATTATACCACTTTGGATATATTATTATTTGAACTATTATTACTGTTCACAAATAAACGAATTAACAATGCTAAGTGGCTATACGGAATTTCAAATACGATAGATTGTGTTTGTTCGTTTTCTCCATTTTTTTTTAATGACTTTTTTCTCCCTTAATATAGAAATAGATATGTTCTGAATTAGTTAGACCATGCACAACAGTATGGACCACTTTTAATTTAACGATATAGCCTATTATTATATTGGTGGATTTCGCGTAAGATGTATATTTTATCGATTTAGTTATTAGAAAATATGGATATTGACGTCCCTATGTTTTTTTTTTTAATATCAAAGAAAGTTGTATTAGACACCGAAAAACAAAAGCGATTTATTTCATCAATATAATAGACACCAAAAAAAAAAATTTCATGGTGAATCCAACTTGGGCAACCAACAAAAAAAAAAAAAGGTGTATCTCCAATAAAGTTATTGCAAACTCCAAAATAAAATTAAAGAAAAGAGAAGTATAAAATTAAAGAAACGGTAAGTAGTGAAGAAAGGGAAACGTTCACGGAGGGTGGTACTTGCGATATTCTTCAATCATCTCTTTGGCCGAAGAGAGAACTCGTTCCGCCGTTGCTGCAACTCCTTCAAAGACTCTTAGATTTCGATCATTCCAAAGGATGGGGCGTAACATCCCTATTTTGAAAATATGTATATTATTGTAATTATTTTTTTTATATTATTTTAAAATAAAATTCCTGTATTTTATGAGTGAAACTATTATGAATTAAAGTTAAAAAAAATTGAAAATAATGAAGGATGAATAAAAATAAAAATGAATGTATGAGTTGTAAACAATGGAAAATCTGTCAGTATTCAAATAAGAAATACGTTATCATATCAAAATTTGTACATTTTACATAACATATAAACATTGCTGACTTGTAACAATAAATCAAGTTTGGACTAATCTCATTCGCTGTTTGACCTTCGTCTTTGTGAAATCACGAGCAAAGATGTGTTCTGAAATCAATTATCAACCAATGATATCAATGGCATTATATAAAGGATGTGCAGCACATGAAATAAGTATCCTCTCTACAAAGAAAAATACCAAGACTTTTGAGAAAAATATTGATAGGTAAACTTAACCAAATGAATATTCTGTTATATACATATATTGTAAATCTAAGAACTAATATAAGGTCATCTCCACTTGTTAGCATTCAGATCAAACTTATCAAGTTTCACCAGCTCTGCATTCAAGTTGATGCTGGGAATTATCTTGAAGATTAAGATTTTTGACTAGTCATAGATATATCTTAGTTATTAAGACAAGCCCAAAAGTTCTCTTAGACATTAAGAAAATAGTTGTTTATTAGTAATATTAAGATATCTAGGAAATCTTTGTATATACAAGGCATGAACACATGTACGTTTGTTATGTGTATGCATTGAAAGAAAAAAGTTCCTCTGTTCTTGTTATAGTCTCCAAGAGAGTTTGAGTTGTTTACCTGAGTAAGTGATCTTTTGGCCAAATTATTGCACTGACTTGTTTATGAGTATTCTTAAGATGCGATTATTAATTTCAACAAAAGATGCGATTATTAACACCAACTTTGTAGTGTGATAATCTCATTTAGAAAATAAACCACATATGACGCATATCAGACTTCACCATCAATTTTCACTTGACTAACAAATTAAATTCCAATCAATTTTCACATGATTAGGAACTTTGCTTTAATATGTTGTTCTCAATACGTACCAGTGAGTTTGGGACTAATAAGAACATCTCCTATGTCAAACTGTACAGAAAATTTTAAATTTTCAAGAAACAAGTATATAACAAAGAGAAACAGAGAATTTACATATGCTCATATAAGAAACAAATATTTTAAACAACCAACTTGTCAATATTCTTTTCTCACCGGCACATATATATGTTCACCCTTAAAGTGAGCAGGAATAACACCACCAAACACAATCTGACCTTCAATTGGATTACGATTGAGCCAAAATGAAAATAATGGATCCATAGCAAGACCCTGTTCAACCATATTGTACCTGTGAAAACAAAAGTGTCTCATAAGTCAGAGATTAAACAAAATATTATCAAAATATTCAAACACAAGATTAAAATGTGGATAGATACCATCCTGGAACAGCTTTTCCAACTACCATCTCTTGGAAACCAATTCCAACTAAACCATAAAACTTGCTGTTACAAATGTAACTCCAGACTTCTTAGTTGCTTCAATGAATTCCTAATAAAACCAAAAAA
>JASCZI010121630.1:10035-23953 GCA_036250425.1 Stylosanthes scabra | reverse complement strand
ATCTTCATTAATTTAATTATCTGTGTTTCTTTAATTTTCCATTCTTAAGTTAATTATTTATTCACGGTGTTGGTGAATCATTGGCTTAAACAATTGACATGGTTAATTTATATAGAGGTTAGTAGTATAAATTACCTTTTATCTTATCTCGAGTAATTGGAAGGTTAGTATAATTATTTTAGATAAGATGACACTCTTAGTATACATTAATCTGAAGGTTAGTAAGGTTGGTTGTATTGAGGATAAAAATTAGGATTAGATTCCCATATGAATCTAGGCTAGCTAATTGGATTTAAATAACTAATCTAGATTATTTAGAAGGTAATGGTTATTCTTTCAACTTAATTGAACATTAGTTAATCTTAACGTGTTTAGGATTTATTGGAATTAGTAAGTATAAACTAATTAAAGGTATCGGTCAATCTTCTTATTACTTAAGATTTATTGATTGCTAGAATTGAAATGAGGAATTAATGAGCGGTTGCTTTAATTTTCACTAGCGACATGATAATTAAACTTTAGTGAGTTGTGATAATATAATAGTGGGAAATGATTATCAACTCAGTGTTTAAAATTTATAGTTAATTTTCTAAAACTCATAAGAAACAAAATTTTCAAACAAACTCACTGAATGTTACCAATATTATTATAAACTATTTTCAAAACTAATTTGGTGGGACGATGAAATCGACATCATCATTTTCTTCGCATCACGGAACAGCAACGAGTAAGTTGAATAGCAGCCACCAGTGAATAGGGATGGCAAAAACCCCTGGCGGGGGCGGGTATCCGCAGGTAATTACCTGTAGGGGGCGGGTGTGATGGAAGCCCTCGCTGTCACTCTCGCGACCGATTCAGAATTCCTTAATTTAAAAACAAGATTTCGTTGTAGAGGAATCTGAACCAGCTATGAGAATGTCAACGAGGTCATCAATAAGAAAGGTGTCACAAAGTTTGCAACCGGTTAAAAATACCGAGTATTTAACTCGGGTCGTTCTCCTTAGGAATTGAAATATTATGACTTGTGCTTGGTTGTGAAAATATTGGGGCTGCAATGGTGAAAGTTAAGAGCAAAAACGAGAAAGAGATAGATAGAACTGATGATAATAAAGGGTGTCTGGTCTTGAGTTGAAGTATAATGTGTCCCTATGATCACCACTAATCCCAATTATGAGTGGTTGTCACGTAAGACACAAGCCCATTCTGTCTAATGGTCGAATGGGTGGAGTTAACCCCATTCCGAAGTTCCTAGGCTACTTGACTAATGCAAAGGACCAAGGTCTTCGGAACGCAAATAACCCATCGTGTTCACCTCGTTAAGGTCCACTAATCACTAGCAAAAGCATAGCGTTAATGAAACAGTTTTAACCCGGGCCTTAACCCATTCTTATCCTTAGGGATTAGTGGCTAAGATCATCCACACTTCAACCCATGACCAATTCACAAGAACACTACTCCATATTTATAAGAAACAAAACATCAAACAATTGGCGGGCGTAGTAAAAAGACATG
This sequence comes from Stylosanthes scabra, assembly GCA_036250425.1. Lineage (NCBI taxonomy): Eukaryota > Viridiplantae > Streptophyta > Magnoliopsida > Fabales > Fabaceae > Stylosanthes > Stylosanthes scabra. The sequence continues at coordinate 22,441 of JASCZI010121630.1, read as the reverse complement.
GTAAATAACTATGGAAATGAGCAAATAAAGATGATCAATGAAGTAAATGAGCAAGAGAATCAACAATTATCACTAGTAAAGCAAGTAAATGGCAATAGATCATAAATTCCACCAAGGTATAAGCAAGATAACAAGAACATAAAATCAAGAATTGGTAAAGAGATGAAGAAATGGAAAGAACAAGTAGAGATTATATTAATCAAGCAAGGATAGCAATTAACAAGTAATTAAACACTGAAATTAACTAAAAGTTTGGCTGGTGATGGCTGAAAATGGAAGAAGAAAATAAAGAACCTAAGAGAGAAAATGAGAGGTATCAAGAACACTCCCAAAAACTCTCTAAACTCTCTAAACTATCTAAAAACTACAATTGATCCTACTTGTGAGAGTGTGTCTTGTGCTTCAGCTGTTCTCCCCCCATATAGGTCGAATTGGGCTTCAAAGAGGCTTGACCTTGGCCCGGAACTGTGAAGTTCCAATTCTGGCCTTCATTTAATGAGTTGCAGCAGCTTAAAGATGCGTACGCAACATTGGAGAGTTGCGTACGCAACTCTGTCCAGAATGCTGTTCGAAGGCTTCAGGGGAGGAAACGCTTTGCATACGCAACTTGGTCTGGGCAGAGCCAAAACTGCTCTCTGTTCCAGTGTTGTGTGTGCAGCTTCAGGAAGTTGCCTGCAAAACTTGTAGGGTCCAGAATCTTCCCTTTTTTATCCTCTTCATGAATCCTTTGCTTCCAATGCTTTTCTTAGCCTTTCTCATGCATTTCTCAATCCCTAAAGCCTTGAAATGCGTTAGCAAACATATCAAGGTACCAAATGGGATGAAATTGTATAAATTCTACTCAATTCAAGGCTAATTTAGCATGTATTTCCCAATTAGAACAAATATAGCAAAGGTTCACAAACATGGCTATTCACAAGCAATTATGCGGATTTAGATCGATAAACCCATCAAATATAACACATATTTTATCATGAAATATGGGTTCATCAGGGTGTGGGTGGCATAAAACGGGGTGGGGGTGGGGGCGGGAAGCGGGTACCCGTATATTAAACAGGACGAGGGCGGGGGTAGAGGTACCCGCCTCGGGGGTACCCGTTTAATATGAAATTACAAAAATACCCCAACATATATAATAATAATAATAATAATAATAATAATAATAATAATAATAATAATAATAATAATAATAAACCCTAATTTCATGATGTGCTGGGGCCGCCTCTCAATCTTCACACAATCACACTCATTCCTTTCCTCCTTCTTCCCCAGACCATCTCCTACTCACGCCCTCTCTGTCCCTTACTCAAACCCTATTAACCCAAGTAACAATCCTATGAATCCACCACCACCATAGCTGGTCGTCGCGTCTAGCACTCCAGCCACCGCATCGTGGTGGAGCATCATCCTCCTCCTCCACCAACTTCTTATATTTCTGTTACTTTCTTCAGGAGTCGTCACGTTCAGCTGAGGTGGTGCCCAGCACTCCAGCCACCGCATCGTCATGGAGCATCACCGCATTCAGTCACTGTTGTCATCCTCCATTGCCGTTCGTTCGTCGCCCAGCAACAGCTACCTAGTACACCACCGTCGTCCACCATTAGATACTGCGTCTTTTTGAGGCATAACCTTCTGTCACCATTTGTTGGATTATTGTGGCTATTGTAAAGTTATGTACTTAAGATCTCATTTTTGTTTGTTCAAAAGAAATTGTGATTGACTAAGCTAATAAGCTGTCTCAAGAAACTATGCATTTTATGATTTACATATTCATTAAGATCTACTTTGTCCTTACATTGAATGCTATCTCAAGAACTCGTTGATGGCTGCTTCTTCTTCTTTTTTTTTTTAATCAAAATGCTATATAATTTGAATGATGTTTCAATATATTTTTTATAAATTTAAGCACATTTTTTAATTTGAATGGAATAGAAATTAAAGGGATCTGCATATTCATTTTTTGATTTGCAAATTTATTTAGTTAAAAATATGCATTTTATGATTTTCATATTTGTTATGTTTCGGTATTTGAACTTTGAATATTTTTTGGATTAGACAATTGAAATACTGGATGTGTTTTTATTATGTTTGGGTACCTAGTTTGAGTATTTTTTCTCTTTATTTTCTCCCTTATTTTTCTGTATTTTTTTTACTTTATAAAATCCGTGGATATCCGCAGGTATTTGTGTCCCCGGCGGGTAACGGGGGCCCCGTACCCATCATGGGTTTAGGGGGCGGGGGCGGGGGACGGGGAACGGGGGCATGTCCTCGCCCTCGTGGGTACCCATTGCTATCCCCACCGGCGAATTAGTAGCCATGAGGTAGGAGTAGTGGCAGCGAGGAGGACCGCAGGCAGGAGTAGGGCAACGACACAGAAGGACATCTAATGATGTAGAAGGGGCCTGAAGCTGGACCGGCAACGCCAGAGAATGGCACGAGGTGGGACCGACGACGACGCGAGGCTGGAAAACAGGAAGAATACGACGATGCTGGACGACATTGGGAGATGGAGGTGATGCTGACTTGCTGAGAATGATAAAAAACAAAAGTGATGGCATGAAGCAGAGGAAAGGAGGCAGAGCCATAGAGGCAACAACCATTAAATTAGGTTAGGTTAGGATTAGGGTTTCATTTATTTATATGTTATACGGATGAAATGTGAAATTACTTAAAAACTTACTTTTTAAGTTATTAACATAAGGGTATCTTAGGTAATGTCTATTTATAAGGGATTTCTGGGACATGGATGGGGATCGCCACTCGGGTTCCCACGCAGTCATCTCGGGGGGATTTTGCACTCAGTCCCCGTCCCAACGGGGAAAAATCACCGCCTTTGTGTCCCCGTTCGACGCGGTACCCGCGTGCAATCCCTGAGTTTGGGGAAAATTGACACCCTTACTGTCGTTGCTGTTCTCACCACTGAAAAAGCATAGTTCAACCCCAGGTATGTCTATTTTGGTTTTGGTGTGACTTTTTTGTGTTGAATATATGAAAGCTCTAACCCCCAATGCTCCTCCATGCTTTAGCAACCCACTTCGCCACCTCCGCTGGCTGGAGTTGCCAGGACTATAACTATAAACCTGCATTGTACAAAGGTTAAGTTTAATTGAAATTGTTGAAAATTTTCATTTTAATTTTTTCTATTTTTGTAAGTTAATTTAGTGAAATTAAGTTGCATTAGGATTAGTTTATTGGATAATTTTTTAATTAATTCATGGTTGGTAAATGTACATGTTGATTTATTTGAGTTTTTTAAGAAACATAGAAATAATAAATTGGTTGAGAATATTATTTTGGTTAAGTTAATGTTATGTTATTTTAGTTTGATAAATGTATTATGATTTATTTTATAGAAAAATTATCAATTAGACAATTACTAACTTGGTGCGCGTTGTTTAGGTTTTGTTCTTACTTTCATTTTATTCTTTTAGTTTATGAATTGGATTACTAATTTTTTAGGAAAAAGTTTTTAATTCTGTCAACCTTACCCACGAAATTATTGGCGAAATTTCGTCGATAATCTTTTTTAATTTTTTTTTTTAATATTACTAGCGGAATTACCGTGGGGCTAATTCGCTGGTAATAGGAGTTGAATACTACTGTGGAAAAATCCTCCTATAACAATATCCCATAATTTGCCATTCGTGTAGCTATTATCGATGGATTTTTCCGCCAGTTAATAGCGGCGGAATAATTTAAAAATTTTGCCGAAGATGGATTACCGACACATTTTTACCAGGTGAAACATTTCGCCGGTAAATCAGCCGGTAATGGTGATACAGGAAGATTTCAATAAGCATCCGCTGATATGACCTGAGTTTCTTGTTGTGAAATGCATATATAATAATTAGCTCATAGTGTTAAATGACCAATTGAACAAAACTAATTGGTTAAACAATCATGCTAGATAACCAACAAAAAATAAGTTAATCTCAACAAACAAATTATAACAAAGTCTAATTCATACACAATTTATTTTTAAAGATACTATTTTATTGTTATTCATTCTTCTGCCTCCTTTTAACACCACAATTTCATTTACCACTACAAGCAGCCGACCTCCACTACTTGCCATTAGTGGCAACTTTTTCGTCAACCACAACCGGTTACTTTACCATTGGTATTATACATGTTTAAGGTTTCTGATAACATATTTCATTAAGTTTTGGATGATTTGCTTTTCCCGATGCTCACAATTTTTATCGGATCGGATAAGAGATCCGCACTTTTAGCCTCCGGATCCAATCCGTTGAAAATTATAAAAAATAAATAAAAAAACTTATTTTGAGGGAAAAAATGAAAAATATAATAATACAAAGGCCATTTTTCAGCCTATTTTCTTATATAACAATAACTCAACAAACTCAAAATAACAAAAAGTAAAAATAACAAACATACATTCAAACAATATGATAAAAAAATGGTATTAATATATATTTTTATTAGTTATTTATTAATATGCGGATCTGCTGATGGTTACTAGATATCTGCGATTTGTACATGTCACTATGCAGATTCGATCCATGCACACTCCTAATAGCATTTGCCTCGTATAAGGCGTTAGCCCATTAAATCTATTAGGGTTTGTTTGGTTGGAAGGAAAGAAATAAAAAGGAAGGAAGTAGAGAGGAAGGAAGAGAAAAGAAAGAAGTTGAGAAGATTTTTATTTTTCTTAGATGTGTTTGGATGAAAGGAAAATATAAAGAAATAGATAATATATAATGTTATGAAAAGATAATCTTATCCTTACGTATTATAAATTATGTTAAGAAATAAAAGGATAATATTGAAACTTTAATAGATGCACGTTTTCCTTCCTTTTTCCAACCATTGTTGGAAGGAAAAAAATTGAATGGGTCCCATATATTTTTTGATATTATTATCATTTTCCCTTTGACTTCCCTTTGTAACCAAACAGAGGAAATTACTATCTTCCCAACCACACCATTAGAAAAAAAAAACAAGTCTATTTGCAAGCCAAAATCAGTCACGATTTATTTATATATGAATACATGTGTAATTTTGTTATTCTCAATGTGTATTTTGTATTTTAATATGTATTATACACTAGTGGGTGATTTTTGTGTTTCAGTATAATTTTTTAGCTGTCTTAACATTAAATACAACGAATTATACTTTAATGATCCTTAGGGTAGTGTATGGTTAGTGATACTGGAATTGAGACTGGGAGACTGAAACTTAGTATTGTATTTGTTTGACAGGGACTGGAAATAAAATTTCAGTCTCAGCCCCCAAAATTTCAATATTTTCAGTACCTCCAGTTAGTAGGGATTGGGGGACTGGACACTGGGACTGAAACTTTAATAATATGTATTACCCAAAATACCCTCCATTAACTCTACCCCCTTCTTCTTCCCACTGCTAACATTGGCTTCTTCTTCTTCTTCCATTTTCTAACACACCACTGTCCTTCTAACACTATTCCTCTTCTTCTTCTTTTTCTTCTTCTTCTTCTTCTTCTTCTTCTTCTTCTTCTTCTTCTTCTTCTTCCACTACTCATTCTCCTCTTCTCCTTCCACCACTCTTCTTCTCCCTTATCTAGCGTTGTTCTTCCGGAGATAAGAGCAGTGAGGGTGGAGAGTAAACACGGTCTCGAGACCGGTTCAGAAAAAGCGGTATTTCGTTGCAGACAGCTTCGAACCAGTATTATGAGAACCTTGTCAAATTTAGTTAAAAAGGTGTTACAGGATGCAACCAGTTAAAAATACCGAGTACTAGACTCGAGTCGTTATCCCTAGGAATTGAAAATTGAAGTTTGCTTTCGATTGAGAAAATGTTTGGGTTGCAGTTTGAATTTTAAGAACGGAGAGCAGAGAAAACAAGATTGTAAGAATGATAAAAGAGTGCTCGGCCATGGATCAAAGTATTGTGCATCCTTATGATCACCACCAATCCCAGTTTGGATGGACTGTCACTTAAAAGAAACTAGCCACTACTGTCAAATGGTCGAGTGGTGGAGTTAGCCCCTATCCGAAGATCCTAGGTATACTCAATAATGTATGTCCAAGGTATTCGGTGAACTTGAATAACCCATCAAATCCATGTCGTTAAGGACTTCCCGTTATTGACAGGGACGTAGTGTTAACGGCCTCGGAACTAACCCCGTTCCTCCCATTCGTTGCCTTTAGGGACCAGCAGCTAAGGTCATTCGCACACTTTAACCCATGGTTAAGACACAAGGTCACTACTCTCTACTAGCAGTAATCATTATAGCAAAAACAAAGTAGGCAGCATAACAACAAGACATAATGGCAAAATAGTAGAAAATAAATGGACAGAGTAACAGTACTTAATATTAACAGAAATGAAACGGGTAGAGTAACAATATAACAGTTAAATGGAAAAACAATAAAATGTTTGGCCGGTGTGGCTTACAAAAGGAAATCCTAAATAAAATAAACTAAAAGAAAATGGGTGTATAAGGGCTCTCAAAAAATGGTGTGGTTTTCCTTTATTTATAGGCGTTGTTCATGCCTGGATGCGTACGTACTGCTTGGCTTATGCGTACGCATCAGCTCCGATATGCATGCCGCCCAAGTTTGGTGGGTGTGCACGCATCGAGCTTTAGGTGTGTACACACCTATGCTGGAGGGTGCGTGCGCACCACTCCTTCAATACGTACGCATGGGTGTCAGTTTTGGCCTCCAAGCTTTTCTTCATGATCTCTTCGTTCCTCACGCCCTTTTTAGCCACTTCCGCTCCAACCCTAGCCTATTAAAACTTGAAACGCTTGAACAAACAAATCTAGGCATCGAGCGGAACGGGAAACAAGTGAATACATAGTAGAAATTTGGCTTAAATAGCATGTGTTTGCAATTTAAGTCATAAGGAACGATTATTCATGAACTCGCTTATTTCACAAGTATTTAAGTGACCAGAGGCTGATAAATTGCCTATTTAAAGCACAAAATAATCCATCAAAACTGGGTTTATCAACCTCCCCATACTTAAACATTGACATGTCCTCATGCTCAAGTAAATTGAATTAGAGAGAAGACTGCACAAGTGTCATGCTGAGAATAAAACTGTGAAAATTAGAAGGAGACAAAACTGTGTAAGAAAACAGGCAAGAACATTACAGTAAATGCTAACCCCAAAAAACAAATAAGCTCACAAGATGGTAATTGACTTACACTGCATAAAAGGTCACAAATCATAGTGTCGAGGGTCAAGAACCTTTCCCGGTCGTGTATTCGCTCTATTCGCTCTTAGTGTTTTGGGCTTAAAAAGGCTCTCGGTTCCTTTCCAATCTTGCTTTTTAATACTTGCCCTTCATTTAGCCAATAAACATCAAGGTATAGATCTATATAACATCAAAAGGTCCTTTGAGGGTTATAATGGGGCCAAGGTGAAGGTTCAGAAGTTTTGTTTGGATAGGTGAGCTATTTGAATGCTTTAATTAATTTAGGATGCACCTATGCTTTTGTTCTTCACTCTTTTTCCCATGTGCCCACTAGACTCACAATTTCTACATGATATGCATTTTTCTTATTTTTTTTTGAATGACAAATGCACTTAACTTATTTTGGTAGCTTTGCTACTTGGAGTGACAAAATTTTTCTTCTATGTACAACTTCTTTTTCTCTATTTTTTTTTCTATTTTTGCCTTCGTCACTCCTTCTTTTTATTTTGCTAATTTGTGCAAATGCCTAACCTTTCTTTGTATGTACACATGTATCCCAAATGTTTTCAGAAAATTTTCAAAAATACCCCTTTTTTATCCTCTCAAAATATCTTTTTTCTTGATTCCCTTCCTTTTCTTCTCTCGAAAGCAAGTAACCACTAAATCCTAGATTAATCAAAGATCAAGTAGGTTGTGATCATGGTCTTTCACTTTTGAGGCTTGTAATATGCTATTTTAGAACGAAAGGGTTTCAAGGCCCAAAATGGGTTCCAAGGGATAATGTAAAGGGTTAAGCCATTTGGTTTGTGAGCTATGCAGAAAGAAGGCCTTAATCATATCATCATACATATATATATACATTAATGGACATAAGGCAAGTATTGAATTGCAATCATAGAAAAGGAAGTAACACACAAGAAGCAAATGGTAGTTCTTAGATGCAGAACTACAAAGTTAGGTTCAAATCTCTCTTGGTTTGTGTGTTCTTTTCTCTTATCTATGATTGGACAATTTTTCATGCAAGTGTAAAATCAATTCAAAGAATTTTCAGAGAAAAAATTTTAAGAGGGATCCCTAAGAGAGAGAAAGCAACAGTTTTAGAAACCTAATGTTACGAGTTATATTCACAGTAGAGCATAAAGAGAGAAAGAGGTTTTAGAAGGATTTTGTTTAAAAGCATTCATTTGTAAAGGTTTTAAACAAAAGAGAGTAAATTAGTCTAAACAAGTCATAATCAGATACTCAAAACATTAAAGCAGATAAAGTGTTCAAAATAAAGATGGAATGGACCCCCATTGTTTACTTTCTTTAGCCCTTCCCCACGCATTGAAGTATGCATAGTCCTCTGTGCATAGCAATGCTTTGTTGGTGTACTCCCGAACATGTCTTTCAATTGGCTCAGTCTTCCTCATCATCAGTACCATGCTCGGATTCTGAGGAAAATATATGCAAAAGGTCTGGAAATTCCATGCTCGGATGGGCTGTAGAGATCATATACTGGGTGTTGATCAGCATTCTCTTGGAGGCGCAACATCTTCATGGTCTTCTGGAAGGGATCAGGGGCTGGAGCAGTAGAGGAGGAGGCTGCAGTTGCAGTTAGTGGAGGAGCTTGGGGTTCATGAATCGGGGGTGGTATCGGTGGTGGTGGTTGTGCAATGTCGCCTTTGTGGCCCTTCTTCTTCTCACCTCTCCGGTCACCAAAAGGACAATCACGGTCTTCCCCTGGAATGGTCAAGTACTTGTCCTCTGAAGATGGGACAACCTCACAGGCGGCGGCAAGCCTAGTAATCAGGAATGGGAAAGGTAGTCGCTGATTACTAGCGCCCATAGCAGCATGATACATGAAGTCACGAATTATTCGAGTGAGGTTAATTCGCCCGCCAGTTATCAAGGTGTCGATGAGCAGTGCCATATTCATGCTAAATGTGGTGTGGTGCTTGATAGGCTGCATATTAGGCTGCATATTGCAGACAATCATCCGCTGCCAACCCCGAGCTTCTGGGGTAAAACTTGCGTTGTTGACTCTATCAGACTTAGGGTTATAGGAATCCCATCTCATACCATGCATAGCAATAGTTGCTAATACTTGAGTAAGGTCAAGTGTGCCCATCTACTTGTCTGCCAGCGCTTGCTCATAAGCATCTTCTTCTCTAGTCGGCGGTGGTACATTGATTCCCAAGAAACTATGAAGAAAATCTTCGGTGAAAGGGAATTGCTCGATTTGCTGATTTTACCGATGAGAAATTTGAGTAGAACTCCTGGACTAGGGTGACATTAATACGGTCCAGCTTGTTGTACATGAATAGCCACCTCAGCTCCTCAAGTCTTTCCTTCATGTAATCTTGCTGTAAGCGGCTGAATAGGATTCTTCTTTCATGCACCACGCCCCTCGGGAACACCTTCTTAGACCTCTCGTAGTGTTCCCGACTATCAAACATGGCTCCAGAGAAAGGTGATGCTTCCCTTTGCGTCTCCTATTGGGAAGCAACTCTACCCCTGCGAGTTCTGGGGGCATGGAGTGGTGTTCTGTCAACACGCTTTGTTCTGGCCACTGTAATCCAAGAAAGTATCATGAGAAAAAATCAAATTTAGTTCGGTTAGTCAGTATAATCGTCTCATGAAATTAAGAATATAACCCAGGTACAATATGTCTACAATTTCGGCACATCAAGAAGATTATAAACGTTATGCTAATGCCAGACAACCAATAATTTAGTGCAAGAGTGTATCATAGAATTTTACTATTTAAGCCTTACAGTTGATAAAAGCATAATTGAAATAAGAATATAACATAATGCAAAAAGAGTTCAAAGGGAACTTAACCATCTAATTCATGATATCAAGCAAACAATTTACACTATGGCAATAACATAGAAGGCATGTCAAGAGGGTCTTCTATTCCTAAGTTCTAACAACTCTACGCTAAGTATGTTTTGAGTATACTATTCTAACACCCTATTATTTTATTAAACTTAACCTAATAACTAACCTAACGAAGCTAAGAACTATTCTAAGCATTAAAAGGATGAAAGGGAGATAGGAACTCACTAGTCGATGAGTAGTAAGCGAAATGAACACAAGGGGCGATACGTATCTCTTGAAGATCGTGGAAGCTCAAATGAGAGTATGAAAGAGTGAGAGAGAGATAGAGAGAGAAATGATAGATTATGAGGGGAAAGAGGGCGTGATCCCCCCCTTTATAGACAAGAGATGTGGTGAAACAAGCGCCGCAGACTCTCTTATGCATACGCATGGGACGACCAGTGCGTACGCACCCATCATTAAAGTGGCACCTTTCGAAGAGTCTATAGTATCAGGTGCGTACGCATGGGGTACCCACCAAGAGTGGTGCGTACGCACATCTACCCTTTTTTTATCCTAACCTTGTGTAATTATGATTTAACAGTTATATCGCATTTAATCAAGTATATGTACATAATTTGAACAAGGTTTAGGGTCAGAAATTGTTACCACGATGGGGTGTTTCCCACCTAGAACTTTTGTTTATTGTCCTTAAGTTGGACAATCTCTGCTAGTCGTGCTCCTATCCCACTCCCGAGGATGCATCCTTGATGCATGACCATCATTATAGATTTCTTCTCCTAATTCATGCACTATTCTTCATATAATTAACTTAAAATCATGGAAAATTAGTAGATATGTTTATAAATTGTTAATTATTATATTTTATAGGTACTTTGATTATTTTGTTGTTAATTTACAGGAAAAATGAATAAAGATGCTTAAGGAGCAAGAAACAGAGTTTTGGAGCAGAGAGCCCACGCCTAGGTGTGGAACTCGGCGCCTAGGCGTCACCCAGCAACATCCAGAGAGCCCATGCCTAGGCACCCGATCCAAAGTCTAGGCGTGGCCTAGACAGCATTCAGAGAGCCCACACCTAGGCATCGAACCCAAAGTCTAGGCGTGGCCTAGACAAACACCCAATCCAAAGTCTAGGCGTGGCCTAGGCAAGCATCAAGGCCCAAAGTCTAGGCGTGACACCCAAAGTCTAGGTGTGGCCTAGACAACACCAAGACTCAAAGTCTAGGCATGGCATCCAAAGTCTAGGCGTGGCCTAGACAGCACCAGAGCTCAAGCCCAACAACAATACGCCTAGGCGCCAGAACCAAAGTCTAGGCGTGGCCCAGCCTTGCACCAAGCATATGCCCAGGCGCCAGCACCGACACCTAGGCATCCAGAGTCAGCTTTCAACACAACCCACGCCTAGGCGCCAGAGCCAAAGTCTAGGCGTGAGTCAAGCTGTCTTAGGCAGAAAATGTAATTTCATTTGGGATGCATTTATATTTCATTTTCCCATTATGTAAGCCTATAAATAGATGGAAAACTTCAAGGAATCAATTCATTCATACACACATAGGGTTGTCAATTCATAATTCATTGAATCATATTTTTAGATTCTCACATTCTAAGTTCTAGCTTTTCTTAGGAACTTAGTCTAGTTTTCCATTGAAGTTTCCTATCTTTTGTACATTGAAAATCCATTAGTAAAAGAAATATTTTAGTTCTATCCTTTCTCTCTCAAGATTCTATCTTTCTCTCTTTCTTTTGAGTTCTTTGAATGTTCATGCATTCAAGAACTACCTTCATACCTTTCTTTGAGTCATTCATAATCATGAGTGGCTAAACACACTTAAGATTAAGGAGGAGGAGCCCTATTTTATCAAGCCAATGAATTAATCCAATAACATATCAAAATCTGCAAGTTTCTATCAATATTCAAAGGATTTTTCTTGTTCATCAATTAGAGAATCATGTTCAACCGAGAGGTATAATTGGTTCTTACTTTTGGTTTAATTTCTATACTAGTCATGAGATTAAACATATCATTACATGGTTTGTGTATTGTCAAGATTGAAGTTTAATTGGATAAGTGACATTAAATTTGGTTTTGCATTGATGTTGGTGTCATAAACTAGTTCAAGAATGATCTTTCACATTTGTTCTTCGCATTATAGAGATGATGAATTAAATATATGTACCATTATATGAATCTGTATTTTTATCACATAGATGATTGATTTGCATCTTGTTTGATTCTTTGTCATGATATTTAAAGATTCGGTTATTGACGAGTAATTGATCTTTCATGTTTTGAATTGTTGAGTTTGAGAAAATAGACATTCAAACATAATCAAGAATCATTCCATATTTCTTCATGTGACTTAGATATGAACATGTGGTTTTATATGCATTACAAGATCCTGAAAGAAGGCTTCTTTCTTGAATGACTAGGAATCTTTT
>JASCZI010121629.1:13535-24124 GCA_036250425.1 Stylosanthes scabra | reverse complement strand
GATTACTATGTTCTTTTAGTCTTTCTTCTTCCAAAATTGTAATTGTTTTATTATTACTTGTTCCAGGATAACTATATTCAAGCATATGTATTTCATAGTCTTTTCCATCCTAGAATGATCTCTTTTTATATACTTCATTTTTATCTATAATAGGTATACTCCAATTATGAAAGTTTTCTTCTAATTTAGCTATTTTTAATTCATTTTTGGTTCCTGAACTTGATGCTTCATCATTATTTGTTTTTACCACTAAGGATTTTCCTAGATTTACATTACTCATTGTCCTTAATAATCTAGCCATTTTTATGGTTAAAACTTGTGAGTTACGGGACCACCCTCGCTGACCAACGGATTTACTGCCTGAATCGGACTTACCACCGGGACCACGATCTGGGCTGACCAACGTATTAACAGCTTTCACTGCTACTTCAAGTTTTAACTATAAAGATGATTAGATTAATAATGACTACTGAATAATCTAAATCCAAAGTCCTCCTCCCTTATCGAAAGGGCTCTGATACCACTTTTATCCCCGATTAAGGCTAGTTAAAACACTTTTAACTCTATTAATTTTAGTAGCTTTTTTAATCCTCTTATTAATAATAATAATAATAATACAGCATCCCACTTCTAGTTTAGGCCTAGTGGGCCATAGAAAGTGTGTGTTACACCTTTTAATAATAAAAATAACTTTTATTCATATTATAACAAGTTGGTTAAACATGATTGATAAAAGCACTCATACCAATAGTATTTTTTCCCAGAATTTATTAGGAAACCTAAAAAAAGGAGTTATCTGAAAAAAATATCACTAAATTTTATTTTGTTAAAAAAAAAAAAAAGATAGCATAGTTGAATGATTCTAAATGGATTTAATAATAATTAAGAAATTAATTCATAATTCAACAACAAATAATGAATAAAAAAAAAAAAGGTAAAAATACTTTAAAACAAAAAAGATACAATAAAACATAGTGATTAGTTAAAAGGAGAAAAACAAGTATATATATCACACATATTTGATATAACTTCATGTATTTGTTTTTAAATAATTATTCAAAAATAAACAGTATACATATTTTAGGGAAAAGTGAAAGGGCGGGATGATATTATAAAGAAAAAGTTAAATTAATTAATAATAAAAAAAACAATTAAAGATATACTTTTATAACTTCATGTATTTATTTTAAAATAATTCTAGAAAAATATCTTAGTGATAATAAAAATAAATCTTAGTAACATTTAAATTTATTATGAATAGATAAAACTACTCTAAAATAAACGAAAATGTGTAATTAATTATTATTTAATATTCAAAATATATGTAGATAACCCAAAATTACTTAATTATAGTTAGACACTAATCTGTACCATTCAATTATCTTATTTACTTACTTAACATCAATAATATTATGAGTGTAATATCTATAATTATATATTATATTAGATGTACATTAAAATCTGTCACCAATATATAATACACATTGAAAACAAGTTAATTATATACGTATAAATATATTTAATATATTTTGGTGATTGATTTTGATACCCATAATATTTTGTGACACATAATATTACCCAATTATTTTATCAATAATTAAAAAGTTCATTTTTAATTAATTATTATTTATCTCTATTAATTTTTTATATAAAATTATATTTCATACGTTTCTATTTATAAATATTTTTATAATGTATATTTATCAAATATGAAATTTTTTAAAAAATGCAAAAAATTTTCTTCCAGAAACGTCATTAATTCCACTGTATATATGTGTTTTTTTTTTTTTGACAAATATGTATATCTTTTTATATATTATTATTATTATTATTATTAGGTGAGGTTTTTGATGAAGACACCTAAACTGACTTCTGGTGAGGATTGTTTTTAGCTGTGGGGATGAGTAACTTAAGGTATTAATTAATCATCATCTCCCTATAACAAATGCACTTCACATGTAACACGGAGTGTTGTAATCAGTCAAGTAATTAATGCTAGATAAGATAATTAAGTGATATTTATTTTATTTTATTTATTATTAAAAATGGAATAATTTATTTATTTAAAATAAAAAAATTACTTAATAAACGTTTTGTTTGTATTATACTTTATTTATCAAAAATGCCTTTTTTCATTACTAAAAAATCATAGAGACTTCTTTCAATTTACTAATTAGTAATTAATTCACAGAGGCTTCAAAGAATATAATTAAGTTATTAATCTTTTATAATTTTTCATGTGTAAATCACATAGGATGGTTGGTTATTTGTTTTTAAATGAAAATCAGCTTTTAAATATATGATATAGAACAACTATAACCTCTGCGATTCTTGAACATAAAACAATGTTGAATATGAAGAAAAATCGCTGGAGAAGTAAGTGTATCAGTGATAGTTAAATAAAACTGATGCGATTTTATATAATTTTATATAATAATAAATATTTAAATTTATTTTCACTTTTTTAGTATACTCATGTACTTGCTGAAATTGGAAAGAAATGAAATAAATACTTAACTTCTATTAAAATTATTTTATACAATAATTCTAAATATATATATTTTGTCAAGTTATTTTCTTTTGTTATTTAACATCAAATAATTTTTTATTTGGCATAAAAATAAATAAATTGGTTAGACTTGATTGTAAAAAAATAAGAATACATTTAACATTACCATATTTAAATTTTGGGTTTAACGGCACCAAATACTATTATTATAACTATACTTGTTGAAAATAACTTTTATTTTATTTCACCAAATATAGCTTTTATAATTCAATTAAATATATAAGCTTCACCAAACTCAAAATTCACAAAAGTAGAAATAATACTACTTCATCTTTTCAGATAATTATCCAAAACTTTTAAAAAAAAACATACAGTAAAAAATTAATAAATAAATTTTGGTTATGCTCAAAATTGTATAAATTGATAACATTACGGTTAAATAAGTGAACATACATAACTCATATATATTCAATTATTTCAATTACTTCTCTTGCTATATTATAATTCATTCATACATATATATATATATATATATATATATATATGTATATATATGTATGTATTAAATTTTGGTCATGCTCATAATTTATATATATTCAATTATTTTCAACAAGTATATGTTATAATAATAGTATTTGGTGACGTGATATAAAGAATGGGCAAAAAATAAAGATTAGGTCCAACCCACTCATTCTACCTTCATAATAATTTTTTTTTTCCAAAATAAAATTAATACAATACAAAAAATAAATAAAATTAATATATTTAATTTCAGAATTTAAAAGAATAAAAAATTAATATTGTATTATTAATATTTTCAACACCACTCAAATATATGGTCTAAAGATAAGGATATTATCATATTTAGAAATTTCACTCTCTTCTTTAATTGCACATCAGATTTTAATAACACAAATAAACAATCAAGATTTAATATCTTTATTAGAAGACACTTTAGTATTTTCATCATAGACATTCCCTAATTATTATTATGATGAGAGACATGATTTTTTAGATATTATAAAAATTAAATTATCCTCACTAGAAGACATTCTAGATGTTTTCGTAATAGAATTTTCCTTATTATTATTATTGTCATTTTTTTCCCATACCATGTTAATAAACACATTACCTATTATGTGTGAGGCCTTATTTTCCATCTTTCCCAAAAAAATATCCAACAAAATTAAATCTTTGATCCTTCATTATAAAAAAATCTCTGAACCAATTGTTGTGATCCAATTGTTGTTTAAGTCCAATGTTTAGCCCTGCCCATCTAAAAAATGTTTTAAGTTGTAATACCATGAATACTCCTAGTATCCCAAAATATATATTATACACTAACTTATCATATTATTATTTATTTATTATATAATTTTAATTAAAGATTTATTTTGCTCTTTTATATAGGATTCAAGTAGATCAGAATCTACTATCACCATCACCGCCATGACAAGCGATGCATGAAGCATGATGATTGTGAAAATAAGCTTTGAGTGCTATTTTTACATATTATGATGTTTATGTTTGGATTGGACCATTGGATGTGTTTTTTAATATTGTATTTAGGAACTAAGTGTTGTTATATTTTGAGATTGTGTTGTATTAATATTTGAACTTTAGAGATTCTTTTCTTATTTTTCATGATTTTTTCTGTTTTTATTTAAATTTTATATAATACACAGATATCTGTGTCCCTGACAGGGGTGGGGAGCAGATATGGGATCTCAGGGCCGGGGACATGTTTACGGGCCCACGTGGATATCATTTGCCATCCCTATGTATAGCATAGAAATAATGTATCACAACACATAAATTAAAATAAAAAAAAAAGACAAGAAGTGTATAAAAATGTATAGTAGTTCACATAGATTAATTCTTGGTTAAATTACCCGCTCAACATTTTGTTTCAAATGATCTCTATGGATTACAATCATCATGACAATTAAAATATGATAATAATTAATACTCTTATAAATGATACAGGTCTAACTTGCTTAGAAATTATTAAAAAATCAAATCCACCATCACATAACACACGCGCTACCCCACTCTGATTCACGCGTGCTAATCCTCAGTCTTCTTTCGACGCCAGATCCACCTTTTTCTGCTCTGCGATGTGTTTCCTTCATCCTTCCTATGCTTTGCTCCGCCTTTCTCTGCTCCAAGTAACGATTTTCCTCCCTTTGCTTTCATGTAGGAATTAATTGAGAAGACTTTTGTTACTATATAGAAGAGAGGTTCGATAGAGAGGTTGCCCCCTAAACGTCAGACTCTTACGTTCTCTGCAACAATGCCTTCTTGGATAAAGCATATTACTCATAATTACCTACAAATTTAATTATTGTTATAATATATTTTTTAACCTTCAATTCAAATTCTTAAATTTAATTATGGTATCGAGTATGCTGGATTATAACAAGATTTTAAAGAGTAATTTGGGATATGTTTGATTATATATAACTTTTGGACTTTGAATTATATTTTTTAGTTTGATTATAACTAAATCTTAAAGTATGATTTATAGCATGTTTGATTATAACTAATAAATATAAAATATATTTTTTTTAATAATTTTGATTTTATATTTTTTAGAACAATATTTTTCTAACTTTTGAAACATTGATTTTATGAAATCACAATGTTTATATTTTATAATAATTATACACAACCAAGTGATTTTGCCAACCAAGTTCAACCAAGCTACTCTCCCACACGCGCTCTTTTCCCCTCTTTTTACCTTTTTTTTTTCTTCTCTTCAACATGCGTACAATAAGAAACAGAGGAGAATGATGATGACAGTAGCGATGACAATGACCACGAAGGAGGCAGCGGCGACGACGACAGCGGCAGCGGCAACGACGACAACGACGATGAATCCCATTTGTTGTTTCCATTTCGTTGATAATGGAAGAAGAAGACCAAAACCACGTAAATAGGAGGAGGAAGAGGTGTAACAGGAAGATAGAGTACATTTGAGTATATTTGAGTGGTAACTTCCAATAATTTAAAATCCGTTTATACTTTCATTCAAAATCCTTTTCTACTTTCATTCAAAATCCATTTCTATTTTCAAGAAATTCAGTTCAGTTTTATATATGAAAATTCGTTTCTACTTTCATTCAAAATCCGTTTCTACTTTCATTCAAAATCCGTTTCTGTTTTCATGAAAATCTAATTCAGTTTTTATATATTAGAATTCGTTTCTACTTTCATTCAAAGTCCGTTTCTGTTTTCGTGAAAAATCTAAATCATTTTTTAATTCAAAATCCGTTTCTGTTTTCATTAAAAATCCGTTTCTCTTTTCATTCAAAATCCGTTTCTGTTTTCGTGAAAAAGCTAATTCATTTTTTAATTCAAAATCCATTTCTGTTTTCATTAAAAATCCGTTTCTCTTTTCATTCAAAATCCGTTTCTGTTTTCGTGAAAAATATAATTCATTTTTAATTCAAAATCCGTTTATATTTTTATTCAAAATTCGTTTCTCTTTTTATTAAACATCCGTTTTTGTTTTTCCTAATTCAGTTTTTCATCAACAACAACAACACCACCAACAACACCAACAACGTAAACAATGGAGGAAGAAGAAGAGGAGGAGGACGCAGAAGAAAAAGATGAAGAGAACGAAGAAGAGGAAGAAGAAAAAGACGACGGTGACGATAACGAAAATAACAGTGGCGACAACAACGACGAAGACGATGACGGCGATTGTAGCGACAATGACGACAGCTGCAGCAAGAAGAAGGAGGAGGAGGCGCTACAGCAGCAGAAGAAGAAGGAGAAGGAGAAGGAGAATGAGAAGGAGAAGGAAGAGAAGAAGAAGAAGAAACGCGTTTTGAATTTTGGGGAAGTGTAGCGCGTGTGGAGGGTGAGAGTGAGGAAAAATTACTTAGTTGGACTTAGGGTAAATGCTTGGATGTGTAGCATTACTGTATATTTTAATACGTGCTTTTATATCTATTATTAATTTGAAGTGTCATTCTTTGTATTGAACAATGATTTTTTTGATTTTTTTTAATTCTTTTGGATTTTGGCTTGTTTCCTTTTGCATAGGATAATTACAGTAATCTTTTAATAATTTATTACTTTACAATTATATAAATAAAATATAAAAAATGCTGTTAAATTTTTATTTTGTTTTAAAATATTTTATCATTTTAATTTTATAATTTCTTAAAAACAATAAAAAATTAAAAGGGTAAACAATATTATTCAGATAACAAATTAAAAGAGTGAACAATATATTCCTAAAAAATTTAAAATTAATTCTTTAAAAACAATAGAAAAGTGACTAAAATAATATAATAAGAATATTAAAGTGATAAATACTTATCAACTAAAAATTATAATAATTAATTCATTAAAATGAATAAAAAAAATAATAAACAGTCACGGCACTAATTTAGTTATAATGTGCTCTAAATGTTACCAATTGAAAAAAAACTTAAAAAAGATACAAATTAATGTTAATTAAAGTATTAAAAGATATTAATCTGTTCAAATTTTATTTAAACAAGTATAAAGAGACCAACAAGTTATTAACCAATAGATAATCAATATTAATACTCCTTTTTCTTTTCTCTTCTCTCATCAGTGGTCCTTTTATGGTAGATTCTCTTCTTTTTTTCTATCGTGATCCCACAGTGCTTCACCATCTTCGACCTCCATCTTCCTATTCTATCGCAATTCTCACCTGTCCAAAAAAATTCATCTCCGTCAACGACGCAACTCCACCAATAACTTTACCATGTTCTTCTTCTTCTTCTTCTCTTTTTCACAGCGCCTCAGGTTCTTCTTTTTCTTCTCTTCTTCTTCTTCCTTTTTCTTCATCTTTTTTGTGTTGTTGTTATTGTGGTTGTGATGATGGTGATGATGAGATTGTTGTTATTGTTGTTGTTGTTGTTGCGGCGGTGGTGTTATTGTTGTGGTGGTGGCGCTGCTGTTGGCAGTGGTGGTGGTCGGATGATAACTTTAATCAGTTTCGGATGATAACTTGTTTTAATTCGGATGATAATTTTAGTCGGTTTTGAATGATAAGAACTTATTGACTCCTTAGGTAGCGTTTGTTTCCGCATACTGGGACTGAGACTGGGGGACTGGAACTCAGTATTATGTTTGGTGGATGGAGATTGGAACTAAAATTTCAGTCTCAGTCCCCAAAATCCCAGTATTTTCCGTATCTCCAGTTAGAAGGGACTGAAGAACTAGAGACTGGATTGAAACTTTAATAACATTTTTTTTAATATCCTCATATAATTTATTAAATATCAAATCTACCCTTTATTCAACAAAACAAATTAGGGCTCACCATTTCGTTTTTCTTCTTCTTATTCAACCTTGCGCCATCATTGAGATCACTCCCAGTCTCGCACATAATCACACATAATCTGTTCTCACTTCCTCTAATCAACATCATCAACCCAAACCACCACTGAAACCTACTAGCATCATCTTCGAGCTTTAGCATTCCACCACTATCCACCGCTTTCTTCACGGCGTCGCACCACTACCACGAGTAAGAAGGCATCGAGCAAGACAACCACCACAGAATTAGAGGGCATGTTGATGATCTCTGCCATGGAAATTCAAAATCCCCCAACCGAGACAGAACAGAGAAGATGAGTATCAAGATCTATTTTGCCCTTCTTTTCTTTCTATTTTTCCTATATCTACGTTTTTTTCCTCCATAAATCAGCTTAGCCCAAGTTTATGATGTATGCAAATGATTAATTCTTATAGAATTGTATGTATAATCATAAATTTCTTTATAAATTTGAAGAACCCCAATTATCAATTATTACCAATTTAAAGAACCCCAAGATTAGAAGCTTTATTATTTTTTTACTTGTAATTTGAATTTGATGAATAAACGATAATGGTTTGCTATTTGTTGTTGATGTTCTGGTACTCTACTCAGAACAATAATAATAATAAGTATTTATTTGGTCTTCTTCCCATTCATTAAGGTCACTTATGCTGAATTTGACTGTTATTTGGTTGTGGGTAGAGAGGGGAAGAGGAAGAGGAAGTGGAAGGATTTGGGTTTTCTTATGAAAAAGGGAATTTTAGTTATTTTGTATTTTTTAGTCTTTACACAACTCGATGTTATATTTTTTAAACCAAACACAATACACAAATTTAATTTAGTCCTAGTCTCGCAGTCTCAGTCCTCCAGTCTCAGTCTCCCAATCTCAGTCTCTTTTCCAAACACTACTTAAAGGCTCCCAATTGTTGGTTTCGTTGCATAGTTCATTTTATTTAAATGTTATCTCTCATTCTATCTAATATTGTTAATCAATTGATATTAATTAATGGAAGTCTTATATTTTATCAAGAATTAATATATGTACCACTGTACACCTCCGTACACATTATTTATAACACGAAAAAATGTAAATATTAGCACAGAAAAATAAAATTTCTGTACTGATGTTTTTTTTTTCATATTAAAAATGATGTGTAAGGAGATGTACAATAGTACATGTAGCATTAACGTTTTATCAAATGGGGTATATTAATAGAAGAATATTAGTCATAAAAAATATAATACTAATGGATGTAAATGATTTTTTCTTTATCGGATAAGAGTCATAACTCAAATGGTATTTATTGTTGTCTTTCTCTACTAGAGGTCTCGAGTTCATATTTCTCCGCTTGTTTAATGATTTTTTTTTTTTTTTTTTTTTTGGGTGAGTTGATTTTTTCTTTTTATTTTCTGTTTTTCTCAAAATTTGTTGGTCCGAAACATAGAGAAACAGTATAATTAGGGTAACCTTAGAGAAAACACAATATAAAGAGTGATATGGCCCAAGCCCAAATAGGTATGGGTTATGAACGATTGGAGAACTCATCGTTATTACACTCATGACTCACCCCCATTAGTGTCTGTCTATATCTATTTCTCAGAGAGCCGCCTCTCAGCCACTGCTTCTGTGCCTCTCTGCCCCCTCTCTCTGCACTCCAAAATTTCAACCTCAAGTCTCCTCTCTCACAGCGATACCTTCAAAACCAAAAATTAAACCAGCGTTTACTTCCTTCTTCCCTTTCATGTTTCTTCTCCTTATCTAATCCAATCTTCACCTGCTATTGCTTCAAGCTTTGGTAATATAGCTTTACAATTTGTGTTCTTTTAAGAATTTTAGAGACAATAAAATCTTCAATTTTTTTTTCCTCTCTCTCTTAAAGCGGGTTTGTATTTGAGGGTTTAAGCAACTATTGAGTGTTATCGTTATTTTTTCATTTTTTTTTTCTTTCAAATTTCAAATTTGATTATTTTGTATATGTTTTAGTGGGACTCGGCAATTATGAGAGTGCACTATGTTTCAGTTTATTTATTTCAATTTCATTTTACCGAGTTCATGCCTAAACTTGTTGAATTGTGTGATAGATGCTGGCATTGGTTGAATGTCGTTATGTTTTTCCTCCTTTATTATTTCATTGAAGGTTTGAATGGTACTTATAGGACAGGACTACTCTTCATGAACTCTAGAATGGTGCATGAGAAGCCTTGAATGTTTTGATTTGAGAGCAGTGTCATGGTTATTTACATGTTTATATGCCAAGCATAACCCTGCATGTGATTTACTTTACTGGTTCTTAGTTTACTGACATGCTTGTTGTTTAGATTTTATTACAAGGAGAAAAAATGGCTGGGAAATCGAACAAGACGAGGGGCAGAAAAGGGTCTCATAATGCTTCCGGCTCTTCAAATCATTCTGAACCGTCGGTCCAATCTGATGTTCCTGCAAAGCATAACGTGGAAGGTTCATCAGAATCTACAAAAGCTGATGCTGCTGAAGTCTCTGCTCCCAGTGATTCAACTAATGCCAATCTTGAGGTGAAGGAGAATGAAGCAGAAAATGATAGGAGTGAAGTAAAGCAAGGTGAACCTTGTTAGAGATGTACTTTTGAAATGTTTAGTATTAAAGATTGCAAACTCATTTGTGGTGGCGTATAAGTGGTAATGTACTGAAGGGTAGGAGGCGCCGAAAAGCACGTGCCTCATTAGGGTGTTTAACACTAGGAAAAGGAAACAAGAATTAATGTGACTGTCTTGTAGTTACTTTCCTTATAATTTAGT
>JASCZI010121627.1:0-19589 GCA_036250425.1 Stylosanthes scabra | reverse complement strand
TAAAGATGAGAGGTCCAAGCTTGATGTTAAGACTAGGCAGTGTATTTTTATTGGCTATGGCATTGATGAGTTTGGGTATAGGTTTTATGATCCTATTACCAAGAAGATAATCCGTGGTAGAGATGTTGTTTTTGTTGAAGAACAAAAATTGAAGGATATTGATAATGCAGATAAGCCAATTATTCAGCCTAGTGATGACTTTTCTGAGTTGGATATTACTCCCACTATGCCTATGGCAGAAGGTGGTAGAGTTGAAGCTCAAAATAATGAGCATGATACAGGTGCAGGTGAAGATGTGATAGTTGAACCTACACATGATGAAGTTGGTGATGATGTTCATGATGAAGAACCAACTTTGGAAATTCCTGCAAATGCACTCAGGAGGTCTACAAGAGAAAAAAAAAACCTTCGTCAAGGTATTCTCTACATGAGTTTGTCTTATTGACTGATGGGGGAGAACCGGAATGTTATGGAGGGGTTATTGAGGATGGAAGCAAAGCTCGATGGCTTGAGGCTATGCAAGAAGAAATGAAGTCTTTGCTTGAGAATGATACCTATGAGTTGGTGAAGTTACCTAAGGACATAAGAGCCTTGAAGAACAAGTGGGTATTCAGAGTCAAGA
The DNA here is from genome assembly GCA_036250425.1 of Stylosanthes scabra. Classification (NCBI taxonomy): domain Eukaryota; kingdom Viridiplantae; phylum Streptophyta; class Magnoliopsida; order Fabales; family Fabaceae; genus Stylosanthes; species Stylosanthes scabra. Next base: position 18,967 of record JASCZI010121627.1, on the reverse strand, counting down.
ATGAAGAACACAGTTCTAATCCTCGGTATAAAGCTAGATTGGTTGTCAAAGGATTTAGCCAGAGAAAAGGTGTTGATTATGAGGAGATTTTTTCTCCTATTGTGAAGATGTCATACATTCGTGCTGTGCTTGGTTTAGCAGCTTCTTTGATTTGGAGATTGAGCAAATGGATGTGAAGACAGCTTTTCTTCATGGTGACTTAGACAAGGAGATCTACATGGAACAATCGGAGGGTTTTGTTGTTAAAGGGAAGGAAGACTTCGTGTGCAAGCTAAAGAAGAGTCTATATGGGTTGAAGCAAGCTCCAAGACAGTGGTATAAGAAGTTTGAATATGTTATTGAGGGCATGGCTACCACAAGACTACTTTAGATCATTGTGTATTTGTGAAAAAGTTTTCTGATGATGATTTTATCATTCTTTTGCTTTATATCTTTCTACTATTATCAACCTAAAAAAACATAAACATTTTATAGTTATCAACAACACTATATATAATAGAAGTGAATTGATATTTATATATTTTCTAAAAAAAAGAAACTTACACTTATTATATAACTATCAATCTTTTAATAGTTTGTCATCTAAATTGCTATCCATACACTAGAATCATTCCTGTATTAAATAGGACTTGTTTAGATTTAATTTCAAAATAAAAAATATAGACACATTAATATTGCTTACTAGCCAGAAGCTTGTTGTAGTATTTCCAGCATATCAATGTTTCAATAAGCTTCTTACATGTTTCAAAATGTAGACACGTTACAATAAGCTTCTTACATTATCCTTGTTTCAATCAGCTATAACAATAATTTTAGCATATTGATATTGGCCTTGTAATCGGAGAGATAAGACAGGTTAAAAGACTCATTAACAAGACATTCCCAAAACCTACCTTGTAAAAGCTAAATACATTGATCTTCTGCACAGCTACATTTACAATTTTGTATACTCCTTGGCATGTAGATGATTATGATAAAATGTTTTAAGGCATTGTTAAACTAAAACAGAGCAAACTACATGTGCTAACATTCTGACGCTGCTTTCGTTTCCATTAACTAACATATGTTAACTGCTATTATTATATCATCCCTTTATCATAGAACATTGGGTTCAAGAGCACACTATGCTGTGAGGCTTTATGTCACACAACAATCTGAAGCAAAATCGATGAGATATCGGAGAATCACATGCATGAACACCACTGAAACTATGAGCAATTCGTGATTTTCTAATTTGTTTACTGAAAAATTCTAGGCAAAATCAATAGTTTAAAAGTAATCGATTCTTCCGTTAGTAAATAGAGAATGTTTAGGAGGATAAATCATTTGTGTCACAGTTCCGTTGCTGTAACAAAAAATATCCATAGCAACTGAAGATGATATAGGAAGAAAAGCGAAGCCAATTTGCTGTCGTGTCGCGCTTGGGAGGACGAACGGGTGGCTGCGCCGCGCTTGGGAGTAGGAAGGGTTTATGTGCCGCGCTGGCAATGAAGAATGAAGAAAGGGGTTGCTGGGGATGAAATCCTGTTGTGTTTTATGATTTATTTATTTATTTTTTATTTAATTTATGTTTTGATAATTGGAATTTTGTTTTGAAATAATTTTTATTTTGAAATTGAAAGATAAATTTAATTTTAATTTTAATTAAATTAAAAAAATAGTATTGTCCGAAAATAATAAAAAAGGGTGCTTATGTCTTTTTACTAATTTAAACAAAAGAATATTTTAGTCTTTTCAAATAAATTATAATAATATTTGGTAAAAATATTTATATAATGTACTTTTGAAAAAATATATAAAAATCCACATGGCTAAAATTATTTATCCACATCTTCAACACATCGGTATGTATAAATTTATCGATATGTGTATAAATTTTTAATTAAAAAAAATTATAATTTATTATAAATTTTTTTAATTACAAAAAATTATTATATTAATGTGTATACTAAAATATTTATAAATAAAAGTTAAAGAATAAATTTATCCATTTAATTTTTTTAATAAAAGAATAAATAATATTTACTAACTTTTGTAATAAATCCTAAATAATTAAAATCACAAACCTCTAACAATTAAAATCACATTATATTAATTCAATAATTACAAAAAAAAAATAACAAACAATCAAAAACAAGAAGAAAAATTTCACATTAATAATAAAAAATCTCCAATTACACTCATAAATCCCTAATATTATATTCATCTTTTAACTACAGCGTCAAGGACATCCAACAACCCAACATTTTTGCTCCAATCTCACATTACACTGCCACCCCAGAAAAACTATAATCAACAATTAACGCGACATAATATCTACATAAATCAGGAATTCCCAGCACCATTGAATGTATCATGAAGGATTTTAATTTTTCATGGTTGTAAAATTATTGAGGAGCATGCTGACAGCACCCCTCATATTCTTGAAGACTCGAATTTTAGGTGATGGATTTTTTAATCAGTTACTCAAGTCGCTTGACATTAGCACCAGGATCTCGGTTACTATCCATTTATTGGAAAGGATGTGCATCACGCACGAAATTAGAAGAAGACAATGAGATAGTCTAAACATCTGGTAATTCAAACACACAAATGGATCCTTGGTTGAAAAATTCATGTCAAGTGAAATTTCTAACTTAAAACCACTTCGCGGGGGTGCTGGGTCGATGTGGTCTCGAGTTAGATGAATTATGAATATCAGGATTAGGATTTCTGGGTGATTTTTATTATACATCTGAAATTTCTCTTCTTATTCTAAATGTTGATTGTTTATTTTTATAATTTTATTTGTGTAATTATTGGATTAATATAATATGATTTTAATTGTTAGAGGTTTGTGATTTTAATTATTTATAATTTATTACAAAAGGTTATTTTTGTCAATTAAGTTAGCAAATATTATTTATTCTTTTTTAAAAAAATTAAATGGATAAATTTGTCTTTAACTCTTATTTATTAAGGTATATGGGTAATGTTATTTGAATAAGTGGTTTTGGCCAATCAAGTGCAATCAAGTGGTTTATTTTTATGCTAAATAGAATATTATTTCAGTGTCAAATAGTATAAAAAAGTATACCTAAATAAAGTTCTATTTGACACCGAAATTGTCTTTTATTTAGCATAAAAATAAATCACTTGGTTGCACTTGGTTGGTGAAAACTACTTGTTCACGTAGAATTATTGGTATTTTAGTATATACATTAATATAATAATTTTTTTAAAAATAAATAAAGCTACTGTTTACGTGAATAAATTTATCTTGTGTGTTAAATTTTTATTGGTCTATTTAATTTATTGTACTGATACGTATTATTTAATCATCGTACCGAAGCAAACACCTATAATAAAATAAGTTGAGTTTGAAAAAAAAATGCAATTCAATAAAACATGACATCTAATCACATGTATATAATTACAACAACAAATTAAAAAAAAAAAAACTTGGAAAACATATCTTACTTGAGCGGATTGGAAACTGAACATGGTAGAGGAAGGAGGGGAGGAGAGGCAGCAAGTAATGATACAGTGAAAAAAAAAGAAAATTCTACGGTGCTTACTGTCAAGTTAAGCATGCTAACTATACGTGGCATATGATGAATATTTGAGGAACATTCCTACATCTTTCTTCCGTAACAGCTGATGCGTTTTTTTTTCCTAGAATCATCACTACACATAAAAACGGCTAAAAGCTTCTTCAACCGTGGCACCACTGTACCACGAAAAAGATCTACGTCATGAGCCTTTGGCCTCGCTCCATGAAGGGTCCAACCTTTTCTCTCCTCCATTGAAACCACAAAAACCACTGTACTCTTTCTGTTCGGATCGGCGACGTCTTTGCAAATGACTTATTTTTTTCATTTCATATTTTTTTTCAATTTTCTTTCTCAATTTTTTTTTTGTCATTCTTTTTCAAACGGTTGTTGCTAACTAAATCCTATTCAATAATATTTTTTGCTTCCATGGTTTTTTTGTTTTTTTTTTTTTTTCAGTACTCCCATGGTATTTTTTGACAAGAGAGTGGCAAGAGCTAAACCAGAGTACTTCCATGGTGTTTGAATGGTGTATTATACCTAACTGGATAACCCATTACCAAGATCCAAAACTCATAAAGGAAACAATAACCGTGAATTCTTCCGTAGCGTAGGCTACTGTACTCCAGCATCAAATGATTATCCATGGAAATGCACCAATCACCAAATCTTACACCATACATCTGTTGTCTTAATATGAGTGTAAGCATCAAAGAATGACAAAAAATCATATAAAAAGCAATAATAGAGAGTCGAATGTGGAAACCAACACTAAAAAGAACGTCTTTGGATTAGAAAAATTTTTAAATGAGATAACTGAAAACAAAAAAATAAACATTTTTAATTTTGTTCTATTTTTAAAAAACGTTTTCATTAAAAATACTTTTAAAATATTCAACCATACATATTTTGATGTCTTATTTCCATTTTCAATAAAAATGGAGATCAGATGAAAACACCCAAACCAATAAGCTCTTTATTATTTATAAAAAACTAAATGTTTAATTCTTTTTAACAATAATATACTTAATTAATTTTGTCTTATATCATTTTTAGGGAAGATTGAAAACAGGTTTTATTATTCTTAAATAAAATTTATATAAGATCAAAAGCATGATTTAAGATTAAAAAACCAAATTTCTTACATAGATATGATCTTTATCAAAATCAGTAACTAGTGTATAATACACATTCTGGTTTAACTCATTTTTAATGTGTATTTTATGTTTGAATGTGTATTATATATTTGTGCAAATAAAATTTTTATTGTTATCGTTATGTTTACATCACATATTATTTTATCGATAATGCTACATACATCATCGTACACCTCTATTCATCGTATTTACAATATGAAAAATGTAAATATCAGTACTGTAAAATTCACAAAACATATTAATACAACATATAATAGCATAAAAAAGTTATGTATAGTATAAAAATAATGTATCTTAATACATAAATTAAAATAGATGACAAAAAATGTATAGAGATATATAATAATATATATGTAGATTAATTCTTATTTTATATACTTGAGGAAAACTTAGACAAAAACATAAATATTTAAGAAGTAAAAAAATACGAGCAAATCGGAATTAAGTTGGACAATAAAATACGGATAATTGGGTTAATAAAAATATTAAAATAAAGAGAATGATTTTTGTTGAACTTGGACCAATTTTGTTAGATTTTGGTGTCTTGAAAATGAAAAACCAAGCTAAAAAGCAAAAACAAAAGAGGTCACTTTTAGTTCATAGAAACTATGCCTTCTTGCAAAATTCGAAACAAATAAGATTTTGTTCAATCCAGGTAGAAAAAGCACACTCTTCAATTTTGTTAGATTTAGTTAACAAAAAAAGTATCACCTAAAGGATACGGTTTTTAGTGTATCTGCATTTTTTTTAATGAAAAATACTAAGTAAATAACATTTTATCGGCCAATATTATTCAATTTTTTAAACTTATTTTTTATTTTAAATGTTAAATCTTAAATCACTAACTATAAATAATTAAATACTAAACGCTATAGCTAAATCTTAAACCGGTTTAATGTTGGTTATTTAAAACTTGGTTCTTATACTTTTTTTTATTAGCGGAGCATTGCTACAAGGCATCAAAATTTATTAGTTCTGATCAAGAATTAGTCATCAATATTTACGAGAACAACAATTCTATTTGCACACCAAAATCAGAAAATAATTATACGCTAGTGGCTGATTTGGTGGCTGATTTTGGTGTACACCTAGCATCACTCTTAAAAGAATTTCACACATATAATTAATTGTGTATTAACACATCAGAAAATAATCAATTTTTAAATTCACTAATTTAAAAATTATATAAACATATGAATTTTATTAGATAATACGTGAAACTTGCATCAAAATTAAATTCATAAACCAACCTGGGTTGGTCTAGTAGTCAGCTCACTAGTCTGCTTAAGTAAGTGTCGGGGGTTCGAAACCCGCCTTGTGCATGCAACAACCCATTGGCCAGCAGCAGACCCTTAAATGAAGCTCAAATCCGCGGCGGATTAGTCCTTGACTTGTTGGGTTGGGGGATACCTTGGGAAACCAAAAACAAAATTAAATTCATAAATATAGTGGTAGACTAATAAATAAACATATCAGTATGCTACATTTATACTATTTTATACAACCAAATCTAACCAAACATTTTCAATCAATTCTAAAAAAAAAGCATGAAATCACGCACATGTTCTCTTTCTTCTTCTTCCATTATTCTGTGCGTTCTTCTTCTTCTTCTTCTTCTTCTTCTTCTTCTTCTTCTTCTTCTTCTTCTTCTTCTTCTTCTTCTTCTTCTACAAGCACATCCTCCTCCTCCTCCTTCATCTTCTTCTCTGCTGTTGTGTCGCCGTTGTCATTATTGTCGTCGTCATCTTCTCTATTTTCGCTCCTTCTTTTATTCTCTCTTCGTTTTCTTTTTCCACCTCCTTCGTTGTTTTGCTCAACAAAAATGAACATGATTTTCTTGACAAAACGAATTGGATTTTCTTGAAAAAATGATCCAGATTTTTCTTCTTCTTCGTCTTCCTTCGTTGATTTTTTCAACAAAAAAGAATAAGATTTTCTTAAAAAAAACAAACTGAATTTTTTTGATAAAATGAATAGGATTTCTTTTAAATAAAAAGCCAAATTGCATTAAAGAAATAAACCACATTTCGTTGAAAAATAAATCAAATTCCTTCTTCCCGTTTTTCAGCATCAACGACATTGTAGTTGTATTTGTCTTCTTTTTCTTTTTCTTCCTCTCCTCTTCCTCTACGCTGCCTCGTCGTCGTCATCATCATTATCATCTTCTTCTTCTTCTTCTTAAATGAATCAAACTGAGCACGAGGAGGAGAAAAAAGAGGAAGAAAGAATGAATGGATAAGAGGAAGACGTTGACGGTAACGGTACACTGCAGAAATGGGAAGACAGGAAGGCTTAGTTGTTCAGATTTATCATAAGCATATTTTCCTTTTAAATATTCTAGTGGAATGAGAACACTAATTGGTAGTGACTTTAGAGATTGAAGATCCTTGAAAAAGTTAAACTACTTTTGTGTCTAGCTTGCATGTTGCCCTCCCCACCGCTTCCTTAGATTTACAAGACATCTTGCTTCCTTTGATATTTGTAGCCATTGCGAGAGAGCCTCTGAATTCATTCTCCACCGCTTATGGGACTGTCCAAACTCTAAGGCTATTAGGCATAGGTTGGGCTTCTCCTCTGATAACTTATTTCAAACCTCGGAGGTTGCTGGTTGGTTCAAGGCTAATATTGTCAATATTGTGTATTTATTCTCTTATGCTTTATGGCTGATTTAGCATAGCCGCAAAAATGATATTTTTAATCCTAACAAAAGCTAAGGTGGACCGAGTTCCAAATTCTAGTTTATATTCGCAACTCTTGTAAAGACTTCTTGGTTGCCTTCCAATTACATAGCTCTGCTGCAGCTGCAGCTGCCGCTCTTCCTCAAGATTAGGAGGCTCCCTCTTTTGGCTGCTACAAAGTGAATTGTAATGCTAGCTTTGTGTCTGATATGATTTGTGCAGGTTTTGCTTGTATTATTCAAAATTATGATGGATTGTGTGTTAAGGGCTATCATCGTGAGCTACCTATGAGTTCTGTTCTTCAGGGAGAATTTTATGCAATTTGGAGAGGTTTGGTTTTAATCTAGGAGGTTGACATTCGAAGTATTATGTGTGAATCTAACTGCTTAAAGGGTGTCCTTCTACTTCGTGATGTTAATGTTGCCACCAATGCTATGGACACGGACCAGACTAGTAAAATTTTCATGAATTGTTGTCTAAAAATTGGGATGCTTCTGTGATTGCTGTCTTGAGGATAGAAAATGCTGCTGCTGATTCTTTAACCAAGTCTATGGCCTGGAATAAGTTTCCTGACACGGAATGGGTTTGCGCTAACAGAGAAGGTCTCCTTGATTTTTAAAAGGGATGCCTAGCTAGTTTCTCTGTCTGTTTTGTTTTTCTTTTTTTTTTCTATTGACACAAAAAAAGGAACTACAAAGTATAATTTCTTAGGGCAAACCACCAATTTTTGCCCCCGAAATTTCTAAACGTCAACAAAAATGACCCTCAATTTTTTTAACGATAAAAGTACCCTCCTAATATATAAAAACAGAACAAAAATACCAATTGTTAAAAGTTGTTAACAAACTTGTTTGATTTGACAAACGGAGTTGCCAACGTGGAACCCATGCCTGCAGCCCCGTTAGGTTTTCCATCCCCCAATTTTGAAACCCTAATTTCAGGAATTCCTAAATCTACATTAACACACACAAAAGGAGAGAACGAAAGAATAGAGAGGGAATCAAGAGTCTGAAAAAGGAAGATAGGGAAGAGAAGGCTGTGCTGGTCAAGGGACGAACTATTGCTGGCGCCACCATTGAGAAGAGAGAGATGAAATGAGAGAGAAGCATAATAAAAAAAAAAGGCGATTATGGTGTTTATGAGGCACAGGAAGGGTGGTGAAGGTTGCAGAATTGGCAGAGGGCCATTCCGTTGGTAGTGTCGCCAACCAATTCTTATCACAGCTCTATACTCACGCTATATGAACCTATGAGTTCTCCTATTTTCATGTTCTCTCTTCATACCTCCATATTTACCGCTGCAACAACAGTTGCAATGTCTTCCCTTTTTACCTTTGTATCTTCTTCTTTTAAATATTTGGGTTTTTGGGAGGGGATTGTGAAGAAACATGATGAGGTACGATGGGTTAGGGAGAAAGAGAGAGCTTGGAGACTCAAAAATGTTGAAGGAGGAAGAAAGATCAGATTTGATCTGAAAAATAAGGGAGATGAAGACTGGTTGGTGGTAGTGTTAGCGCTGATGGCTGCGAGGAAAGCATTGAATTAGGGTTCTATTTTGAGAAATTAGGTTTTAATTTGAGATTTAAATGTAACAATGCCATGTAATCAATTATGGATGCCACATTGGCATTTCGTTTGCCACATCAGATAATTTCGTTAACATTTTGGGTGATTTTTAATGATTGGGTATTTTTGTCCCATTTTTAAATATTTGAAGGGCACTTTTGTCGTTAAAAAAATTGAATAGTCTATGTAAACACTTGAACGAAGATGAAGTGCCAAACTTTGCAATGTAAACTTTTTGAACGTAGAAGTGAAGTAACTAATTACCAAGCAAACGACCATGTCTGCTACAACGTTAAGTTCCTGTCTAACCTTTAACAGTGGACTTGATTGAGTCCAATTGAAATGTTTTGGGATTAAAATATGACGTTTTAAACGTTAGGGACTAAAATAGGATTCGACCCAAACGTTAGGGACCAAAACAATACTTTTCCCGTAAGTTTAATAATGTTATTCCTACACCTTTTAGTCAACACCAGGTTTACTCCCGTATAAAAATACGGTTATTATTAATTAAATGATAATGCTACATGTAATACTGTACACCTCCATACATCTCATTTACAACACTAAAACAATAAACATCAGCATAGAAAAATTCACAAAACACATGAATACAACATATGATAGCATAGAAATAGTTACGTATAACACAGAAATAGTGTACATCAACACAAAAATCAAAATAGAAGAAGTCAAAGGGTGTATGAAGATGTACACTGGTACATGTAGGAGGAATTGAATTAAGTTCGTTCTCCCTCAAACTTTTCTCATTGTTTTTTTTAGCGTGCTCATTTTGTATTTCAAATGGGAATTGTTCTGGGCTGATCACCGGAAAAGAGGTCCTCCTGGAATGCAAGTGCTCGGTTTGGCTTCAAAGAGGGCGGACACTGGCGGCCAAAGCTTGGAATGGCGGCGGGGTGGACCTGCAACGCCACTCCGATGCTCAAGTTAGTAGAATATTTAAGAGAGAGTTCTTGTGAGTAAAGGAGAGAAAGCATACATTGACTTGAAATTAGACTAATGTATTTATAGAGATTTTGAGTGGTGCAGGTTGGTTAGGATTTAGCAAGTGATGGGCTGTGCTACTTCCTATTATGTTTAGGGTTTGTTTGACTGTTTCCAAGCTCTTAGATAATTTAAACTTAACTGATAAGCATGTATCTGGTTGTTGAACCAGAGTAAGGAGTGAGCTCCTATTTATTAGGGAGTCAATAGAAAACAGCTATCTTATTTCCGTTATTACCTTTTGAGTTATTGGCACATGCTGAATAGGTTTGAAAGTTGGGTTAAGTTATATGCTTGTATTAGTTGTTGGGTTTTTGGGCATCTTCATTATGGGCCAAATCATAACCCCCTAACTTGAGCTGTACAGTTTGGTATCAGGTTGAGCTTATTTGATGTCCAAGGTGTTTTAAATGTTTGTTTTTTAAGAAAATGTGTTGAGCTATAACTCGGTTGTATATATAGAATGGTGAGGGTTGAAGCCCCCAAGTTTGAGATGTTTATTTTTAAATAACCGAGTTGAGTTTTGGTAGATGTAGTTGTAAATCAGAGGTTAGTAATAAATAGAGATAGTTATAAGTAATATGGGTGTAAACCCCCAAGGTCAACTTGGGAATTTGAAAATTAGTTAAGATTTTCATTAGACATTGTCTTCCTCATATGATAGAGAAGATCTGAAAATAATGATGATTTGATGCTAAAAGTAGAGAGTGGACATGATTGTATTGTTTGAAGTATCTGATTAAAGAATTGTTTGATAAATTGGCGTATAGGTGAGCACATGTGGAATTGATGCCGAGATATAGGTTGATTTGGTTGGAGATTTGATTTTGATTTATGAGTTTGGATATTTATTTTTTATGTTCGGTTGAGGTTGTAACTTGAGCTCCCAGGCTCATTGGTGTGCGCAGCCTTGTCAGGGCCGCAGTTCCCAAATTTAGAAGTGTCACAGACGTGCAACCAAGTTTGAAAATACCGAATACTGGACTCGGTCGTTCTCCCTAGGAAATAGAAACAGAGGTTTGCCTTTGGTTGAGAAAATATCGGGGTTGGTTGCAGTTTGTTGTTAAGAACTGAGTGCAGAAAAACAAATTAAAAATAGCAAGGGATTAAAGAGTGCCCGGCCATGGGTTGAAATACTGTACGTCCCTGGGAGCACTGCCGATCCCAGATTGGATGGACTGTCACCTAAAGGAAACTAACTACCACAGGATGGCGAAGTTAACCCCTATCCAAATGTCCTAGGCATACACAACAGCAGGGGACCTAGGTCTCAACAGAACTCGAGTAAATCCTGCGTCACCAGGAAGAACTTAGTAGTAGTGCACTTTGCACCGAATTGAGTCTGTCTCATTTAAGGTCCCCACACTGTTGGCAGGGGCATAGCGTTAACGGCATCGAAATTAACTCCGTTCCTCCCATCCGTTGCCCTTAGGGATCGGCAGCTAAGATTATTTGTACATTTCACCCCATAGCCGAGTTACTATGGTCACTACTCACTACGTACAGAAATCATAATTGCGGAATTTAAATAGGCAGCATAACAACAAGACATGATAGCAAAATAGTAAAAACAAACGGGCAGAATAACGGAAGTAATATTGAATAATTCAAAATTAAAATTGATAGAGTAACAGTATGCAAAACAGAAAATAAAAGCAGTAAATTGTTTGGCTAATGAAAATGGACAAAGAAAACTAATAGAACCATAAACTAAACTAAAGGAATGGTGAAAAGGGCTCTCCCAAAATGGTGAATGCTTCCTCTATTTATAGGCACAAATCTAGCCACTGATGCGTACGCATAGCCCCTTTAGGTGCGTACGTATATGGTCCGGTTTCAGCTAAGACGTGACGCCCAAGGCATGGCAATGCGTATGCATAGGCTCCTTTGATGCATACACATAGGCTTTGGATTTGACCTTCAAGCTTTTCTTTGCGATCTTCTCGTTCCTCGCGCTCTCTTTAGCCACTTCCGCTCTGAACTTTGCTCGTTAAAGCCTGAAACACTTGATGCACACATCAAGGCATCGTGCGGAATGGGAAACAGTTTAAAACACAGCAAAATTTGGCTAAAATAGCAGATAATTACATTTACAGCCCTAAGGAACGATTAAACACAAACATGCTTGTTTCTCATGTATTTAAGTGGTAAAAGGTTGACAATTAGTCAATTTATGATATGAAATAACCCATCAAAATGGGGTTTATTACTGATTTTGTGGAAAGAATATAATGAGGTTTATTGTTGACATCGAAATCAAGAAGTCGGTTTGATATGAAAGCCACTTAAAGAGGTCGGTATGTGTTCAAATGGTTGAGTCGATTAGGATTCGACTTGTTGATGTTGGTTTGAAAGTCGACCCGAAGAGGCCGATTAGATAAAGCTCTGATTTAGTATCAATTAAAAAGCCAACTTGAAGAGGCCGGTTAGGCAAATATCCGATTAAATATCGGTTAGAAATTGGATATGAAAACTTTATAAAATTTAGCTTGATCATTCATAGAGTGTTATTCGGATATGCAAATTGGTAGGATTGCCATGTTAGGACTTTAGTTTTAATTGTTAATAGATTGCCAAGTGAAGACTTGGTTTGATTGTAAATAGGTTGCCAAGTGAAGACTTGGTTTGATTGTGAATAGATTTCTTGTTTGTATAAGCAAATTTATAGAATAGGTATAGTAGTTATACGTCTTTAAGGCAAGTATATAATAGCATTTTGTATACGTGATAAACCTTGAGGTTATGAGTTAGAGTTCATGTCAAGCATTCAGATAAGAGGTCAGCGATGATTGATAATGATAATAACAATGCATGTCAGTTAGAGGACATAATAGATAATAGACAATTGTAAATATCAGGATGGATAACATATATCATGTTAGAAAATATATAATAGAGCACTAACCAAGCTTAGTAAGGTCTTGGCTGAAATTTGAAAATTGTTAAAGAATCTATTTAGATTGTAACTGTCGCCAAACACTAACGTCTCCCGAGCTTAGTGAGACCTTGGAGAGGATTGTCAAATATCAGTTAAGAGCTTGTATGTAGTTCAACATTTGTGAACCCTTGTAGCAGGAATTGAATTATGAAATTAGATAAGCTTTTCTAGCAAACTGGTAGTTAACTTCTAAGTCATGTATTATTATTGATAGCCTAAGATTCAATATTCTCACCGAGTTATAACAATGAGAATAACAAGATAGTAGTAGTGAAAAAGGAAGGAAAGACATGTCAGAGAATTGAGAAAACGAGAAAGGATATACGAGTATAAGTGTTGTTAATTATTAGTGCTCCTGCTATTAATTGTTAGTGTACCGCTACTACAAGTTAAAAAGTGGTGCACAATTGCTTGCCTACAATAGACTAGCAGAATTTATACTTTTAACAAGAACATCCTCACAAAAACATAGGGTAGTATGACCGCTACAAGAAGAACATGCCCTCAACAAGTAACCAAGATGTGGTTACTTAACATAAAAGGCTCACAAATTTCTGGGAAAAGCCCCGGAAAGAAGGTACACAATTTCGCACGCATTGGGTCTTCGCTGGGACTAATTATAGAAGAATGGTTGAGCCCCTTGAGATTACTAATTATTATTATTCAAAGGGGGCCTACAAAAAATTTGGTAAAAGCTATTTTGAGAAAAGGCTAAACATTATAAGGAGCTAAAGAGTGGCTAAAAAAAGGAATAACAACCGTAGCAATAGTAAGCAATTCAAACAGCATAAACTTAAAGAATGTGAAATGCATTTTAACCTTAGATTCTTGCTTTTGGGCACATGTGAAAGAGGCACTCATTTCATGTAAGGTGGTAAAAGATGATGTCCAAGTGAAGGAAGAGGCAAAGAAGTTACATGAATTTGAGGACTATGTTTATGGTCTGCTTAAGAATTCTGAAATGTCATCAAATATTTTCTTGAGGGATAACAGTTATATGACTTGGTGGAATGAGTATGAGAAAATTGATGGAGCAGTAAATCATTCAAAACTAGGAAAGTTCAAGAGCAATGCCGATTATTATAATGCGAAGATTGTTAAGAGAACTTATAAATGGGGACGAGAAGGGGCGAAGGGATACCCGCCTCCACAGAAGTTTATTTCAATGACAATGTCATATTAAATCCGCAAAGTTTATTCCAATAAAATATTATATTCAAATTATCATGTCAAATTATATAAGCACGTGCGATGCACGAGTTACGCACTAATTTTTTAATAATTAACCATCTCTTAAATTGTGTCAATTGTATTTTATACTTAAAATTTAAAATTTTAAATACAAATGGTTAATTATTAGGAATTTAGAAATAGAAATAACTATATTTTAATGTGAAAATAAAATTAAAAATAAAAACAATAGTTAGAAACGAAAATTGTACCATTCAAAGGGGAAAGAAAATTAAGCTGTCCTTTGAATTTTTAAGATTTTGTTTATGTTAAATGCTTATGTGATCATAGTAAGAATTGAGTGTCTTTTAATATATGTATTGTAAGAATTTCAAAATTTCAGTCTATTATAATATGATTTTTATTTTGAAAAGCTTAAAAGGATGGTTTTAACCAAATCTTATAAACTATTGGGGATTGCACTTTAATTAGTCATCAATCTTGGGTTCATATTTGAGCTCTATATATTTCTTAATGTAAAATAAACATGAACATGAATTTTGGAGGCATCCTATTTTTCATTTTTCATTTTTTTTCACTACAAAAAAATGCACATGACAGTGGAATTACCGGCGAATTTTTTCATGATTTTGGCCATTTTTAGAGTTACTGTGGGATTTATCGGCGGAAAAAATTCGCCGGTAAAAATGGCGCCGGTAACACCTTACCGGCAGAATTCTTAAATCCGCTGGTAAAATAACAATAACTACTCAAATGCATAACCCTGTTTAGATAAACTCAAACTAACCAACAAAATATCCAAACAGTGGGGGAAAAATCCGCCGGTACACTCATTAACTTTAACGAAATTGTGAGTTTTGGGTTTTACCCTTACCAGCGGAAATACCGTCGACATTTTCCCCCGGTAATATTCCATCCCATTTTTTTTGAATTCGCGTCTCCACTTACCGGCAGAATTACCGTTGAAAAAAAAACTGCCGGTAACTTTTTTGTCCCTAAACATGGAGACGTAAATCCGTCGGTAATTCCCATTCTAATTCCGCAGGTAACCTCCCCCCCCTAAATCCGTCGGTAACAGACGCATTTCTCGTAGTGTTTCGAATGACTTTGTACCGTATGATTTTCCTCTATATTGTCATACTCTACTTTGATGAGTATTTATTTACAAAATAAAAAAGATGAAAAATGATTTTTTTTTTAATAATTTGTTCATTAGATGTTATCATTAGATTGCTATAAATTTTGTTTTATGTTTCTTTTTTTTATATATAAAAAAACAAGGAACATTTGTGGCGGTTTTGAAGCGCTACTAATTTTTTAAATCTTGTGTTAACCATCACTAAATGGTTTAATAGCATAGTATTTAGCAACGGTTCACTAAGCACAACTAAATATTTTAGTAATGGTTAACATTCACTGCAAAATTGCTACTATTTGTTGGAAGTTTTAACCTCTAAAATATATTATAAAAACATGAAAATAAAATACTCATAAATCTTACCATTTACATGTATCTAAACCATCATTTGTCTCACGAGAGGATACTTTTACTATAAAGAAGATTAATATGGGGATATATAGAGATTAATTTTCAATGGTCTTCGAAAGATATTGTGTTTTTCAAATTAGTTTTCGAAAGATTTTATTAGTCATAACTCATAATAGAATTAAAAGATACAATTATCAGTCAAATTTGTCATTCTGCCAATCAGATGATGACATGTCATCTTTAAATGTCACGTGTCATATAATGATTAGATGATGTGTCATCTATCAACCAATCATTTTAAAACACATGTAATCTCATTGGTACACAATTAAGGACTAATTTGACTGAGAATTGTATGTTTGAGAGACTAATATAACTAACAAAAATTTTTCAGAACTAATTTGAATAACGTGATATCTTTCAGAGATCAATTTAAACATTTACCCAACAATATGAAGACCCAAACTATAATCCATACTGACTCGATATGAGAAATAATACTTCAATCTTAGTTTATAGTATATTGTATATAACTAATTTATGACTTTTCAACTAAATGATTTAATATTTATATACTAATAATTCGATACCTTAATTATTCATGTGTAGTTAGTCACACATGTAGTTCCAAATTTTCTTAAGGTAGGCAACAATATTGCAATTATCAACATCTGCCAACAAATGGTTAAGCTACAAAGACACTTATCAAGGAACCACATATTGGATTACTCCAATGTAGCACGAAGTCGCTAACGTCGAGTCAGCTTCTATGTTGCTAGTTATGCCCTGTTTTCTCTCTTGACACGGTGAAGGTCCCTAGCGTGACGAGCACCAGCCTAAGGAGCGGTTAAGCATCTCAAGTGAATCACCCTACCTTATTACTGCAACATAAGGACAAAAGATAGAGGGTTGTAAGAGTGACCTCTTGTTATCCACACTTCCAGTAAGATGAATAGAGGATTGACTGACTCGAACTTTCATGAGTATTGGCGGGTCTTGGAGTACGTGCCTATCAAGGGAGGCTTGCACATCTTGGTACCACTGAAGGTGTAACATACGTGGTGTCTCATTCGACCTAGGTTGTGCTTGTTCTTTTTTAAAATAAACAAAGATTGGGATGCACAATTTTTTTTTTGGAGAAAGGTGCGTTATCCTTCTTGAAAATGGACAGATGCCAGATTCGGTATTTATTCTTAATATTGCAAACAAAAATAATAAGAGGCGTGTTACGTTGCGAACAGAGGAGACGCTGTCGGCGACGATGAAGATTATGAGCGACAATGATGTATTCTAGAGTAGTGAGTGGGAAGTCTGTGATGATCCTTCGAGCAAGGAGGTGTCGTTGGCGATGTAGGCAGTGGCAGAGCTTAGTGTGGACAATGGGGCCATGGCGCCCCCAAAATATTTTATAAAAATTTAGTAACACAACTTTATTGAAGATCTAGTAGCTCAAGTAATCAACTTTCTTTATTGAAATGTGAAAGAGGTGTGTTCGAAACTTATAGATGGCCATATGGATCTTTTCATTTTTTTACTTGAGTTTGATAAGGGCTTTTTGTAGTTTCAAGTTTTCATTATCGATCTCTTTAAAATTAAAAATTAAAAAATTTGCCAAAAAAGAATTAAAAAATAAACCTCACTATATATTTTTTTTACTAATATCTTGTTATATCTATGTAATAACCTAATCAAATCCCACTATACATTTTTTTTAGAAAAAAAAACATGTTATATCCTGTTAGGGATATAGTAAGTTTAGGTAGTTAATGAATCTTTAGTTAGTTTGTTTAGTAATCTTGGCTTGTATATTTGTTAAGTCAAGTCATAGTATATATACTCTGTTCCTTGTAAACTAAACATAATTCAATCCTATTTTCATTTTCTCTTTCTTCAACTTTACTCTTCTCTGATTCTTTCTTTCTTCTTTCTTTCTTCTTATTCTACTCTAGCTTAGCTCTGCTAGGGTTCATCTTTACTTTGCTATTGTGCTTCAGCTCCTTCATGGTATCAAGAGCTCCACGATTCTGATTCACCATGGCTCGTGTATCTTCACAACCGAAGCTCAAGAAAGAATTGGTGCCTCTCAGTGAGAAACTTGATGAAGATAATTTTTCAACTTGGCAAAAATCCATTCTACTCACAATTCGAACCGTGAAGCTCGAGAGCCACCTTGATCCAACAAAAAACCCCATTCAATTTGAAGAAATTGTGTCTCTAGAAGAAAAGGATTCGAAGTCTATTAGCAAGGGCTCTGGAGAAGAATCCACTGTTCAACCTAAGAAATCTGCTTCTGCATCGCCAAAGATTCTTCAAGAATCTGAAAAATATGAGGAATGGGCTCTTCGCAATTCTGCATTGATGGCATGGCTCGATGATTCCATGACTATCACCTACAGAAACAAGGTTGTCCACTGCGCTACATTCGCTGAAAGCTGGAGCACCATCATACACATCTTCACGGCCTCCTCCAAAACAAGGATTCAGAGTCTCAAGACTCAGCTACGAACCATCAAGAAATCAGGTACCATTAATGATTATCTTCAATCTATCAAGAAACTCGTTGATTCACTGCATTCAATCAGACACCCCTTTACTGAAGATGACCACATTCAAGCCATTCTTGATGGATTACCTGATGAATACGACGGCTATGTTACTTCCGTTATGTCTCGCATGACCACCTTCACAATCCATGAAGCAGAAAGCTTTCTTAGGGCATATGAAGATCAAATTAACAAGAAAGATAAAGCTACACCCATGGCACACTTAGCACAAGCTCCTCCTGCTACTACTCCTAATACAGATCAATCCTTTGGCCGTGGCGGAGGACGTAATGGCAGAGGCAACGGAAGAGGTAATGGATGCAATGGTAGAGGTGGTCAATTCAACCCTAATAGGCCTCAATGCCAATTATGTGGGAGACTGGGTCATACGGTTCAAACATGTTATCACAGGTTTGATCCCAACTTTCAGGGTCTTCCACAAACAAATCCAATTCCATATGCCAACACTTACCCACCTCCGCCTCCAACTTCTTTTCATTAGCCTAGAGCCTATTTGACAGCCCCATCCTCTGGTTCAGACTCCACTTGTTTTGCAGACTCAAGGGCGTCTCATCATGTCACTGCCGAACACTCCAACATCATGCAACATTCAGACTCTAGCCAAACCCCAGATCAACTTTATGTTGGTAATGGAAAGGGAGTTTCTATCCTTAACTCTGGTTTATCTTACCTATATGATAAATCCAAAAATGCCTATTATACATTGAATAACTTGTTACATGTGTAAACCATATTACAATATGAATGCAAGGTTTTTATGATTAGGTTTTGATGAATGACAACCATTATGGAATTGAGGACAAGCATCGAAGGAGTCAAGATATAATTTCGAAAGCAAACAACAAGACAA
>JASCZI010121626.1:0-16537 GCA_036250425.1 Stylosanthes scabra | reverse complement strand
TCAGAAGAACTCCACTCAGTTGCCATGAAGATGGATTTGAAAGGATTTCTTCGCTCAAGTTACCTGACACTGAGAGATCATCATGGTTGAATGTAAGCTTGAGTCTTGATGAATGTGCTATGGTTTGCAAGAGCAATTGCTCCTGCATGGCTTATGCTGCATTGGATATCAGGAAAGAGGCAAGTGGTTGTTTACTATGGTATGGTGAGCTGATAAATATTAGAGTGATGAGTGATCCACAGCAAGATCTTTATGTCAGAATGTCCAAGAAAGACTCAGGTATCTGTTAATATCCCAAGTATGATATCCCTTTTTTTCTCTTATTATTATTCTTTTCATAATATTGTTAAACTTGTTTGTTTTTATCTTTAAATGTATTTTCTTAGATGAAGATAGCAAGTCAAAACCTAAATCCAATACCCAGAAGCTGCTGTGGATTGTGGTCTCCTGCACAGTCTTATTTGTAGGAATTTTAGTCCTGTGTGGATCACTCATTGTCTCTAGAAGAAGGATGTACCTGATACACAGTAAGTCACTTCTGCAGGTTCATGTTCTTATTGATTTGGGATCTGTTTGTTCTTCTTTCATATGCTCTATACAGAGAATTCTTTCTTTTTCTTCTGCTTTTTGATCTTTTCACACTGTTTACTACATTATAGGAAACATGAGAAGCAATCCAGAAGAGCATGAGGAGGAAGAACTAGAGCTACCCTTGTTTGATAGAGCTACACTTAATTCTGCAACTAGTAACTTTTCCACTTATAACATATTAGGAACAGGTGGTTTTGGTACTGTTTATAAGGTATTGATCAGATAATAAGTTAAGAACAAATTGATATCTAGGTTTCCACCTTGATAGTGATTAAAAATATAGAAATTCTGAAATGTGCTTTTTACAATATTCAGGGTATACTGGAAAGTGGAAAAGAAATAGCTGTTAAGAGGCTCTCTGAAAATTCTAGGCAAGGACTAAAAGAGTTTAAAGCCGAAGTCATGCACATCGCAAAACTTCAGCACAGGAATTTGGTGAAGCTTCTAGGATGTTGCATTCAAGTGGAAGAAAGGATGCTGGTCTATGAGTTTATGCCTAATAAAAGCTTGGACCACTTCATATTTGGTTTGATTCCTCTTGAACCTTAATCCTAGTTTTTCATTTTCTAGTCTGGGTAATTAGATTTTCTTCCCATCAGAATATCTAGTTAAAGCCAAGTGACAAATTTAAAGTCTTCAATGATATCATATTGAACTTAAATTTTCTATGACCTCTCGTAATGAATTTCTAGTCGTTGATGATACGAGAATAGCAATAGATTTTCTTTTGCAATAGTGTTGGTTTTGCTGTTTCCACAAATTGTGCTAAAAGGAATAATTAAATTTCATAATATGGCTAATCAGTCCAAACTTATTTATCTTCTAAAACAGATGGTGAGAAAGGCATATTACTAGACTGGCCTAAGCGTTTTCTCATTATCAATGGTATCGCACGGGGCCTCTTGTATCTTCATCAAGACTCAAGACACAGAGTGGTACACAGAGATCTCAAGGCTGGAAATATTTTGTTAGACATTGAAATGAATCCGAAAATCTCGGATTTTGGCCTAGCAAGAAGCATCGTAGGAACTGAAAACGAAGCAGCCACAAATCATGTTGTTGGAACTTAGTAAGTTATTATGGTTGATTAATTAATTGATATGTTGCACGTGTAACCTTGTTTTGTAATTGAACATTGATGTTATGCACAGTGGCTATATGGCACCAGAGTACATAATCGATGGGCTATTCTCAACAAAATCCGATGTGTACAGCTTTGGTGTGTTAGTATTGGAAATAGTTAGTGGGAAGAGAAACAGAGCATTCAGCCATAGAGATCACCACTTTAGTCTTCTTGGGCATGTAAGCTTATTTTTCACTATCCCTATAGTTTTTGCCGGGAATGGATCCTTTCAACTTTGTTTTGTCAATTGTTTCGTAAAGTACAATCTCTTAGAGAGAATATATTGAATGGTGAGACAAAAACTTGAGAGGATCCATTCCCGTTTTTGCTCTCAAATGAGTGATTGAAATTTTTTCTATATTTTATTTTTATTATTCATTATAAAACCACAACCACTCATTTAAGAATATTTCACTTGGTCCACCATGAACTTGGTCCATTGTAGATTTCTCCATTGAACGTACATGTAAAACACCTTTGCACTTCAAATTTCTTCAAAATTATATTCCTATTGCTAGGGTTTTATCTACCCTAAACTAAATTACTAGACATATACAGGCATGGACATTTTTCAATGAAGAGCAGTGGTTAGATATAGTTGATGCATGTATGAAAGAGTCAATAAATTTACCAGAAGTGAAGAGATCGATTCATGTGGGTCTGCTATGCGTGCAACGAAGTCCAGAGGATAGGCCAAGCATGTCAGAGGTGCATATGATGCTGAGTAGTGAATGGGCATTGCCTCAACCGAAAAAGCCTGGATTCTTTACTGAGAGAGATTTGGTTGGTGAGAGTTCTTCATCAACCAACAGCAACAACAAAGGATTGTCAATTAGTAAATTCTCAGTTAGTGAGGTTGATCCACGGTAGATGTGACTTTTGGAATCAGTTCCCATATTCACAATGCTACAATGTACAATAATCATGGAAATAAAAGAGGATAAGGAATTAGATATGAAACAACAAGCAAGGGAATCAATCCATGAAATCGATGTATTTGGTGTAAAACTAAGAAGATATACTGTGTACATAAATCAAACATTTTTTAGATAGATAATTCATAACAAAATATGACAATTTTGTGACCAAGAAGTACAAAGTCTAATTCATATATTTCTCTATTCTTTTAAATAAAAATTGAATTTCAGAATCCAAAAAGAATAAGTAGAAAAAATAATACAATAGTATCCACGTTTGAATAATAATAATAATTTGAAGGAAGATACGTGTTGATATAAAGGAACTCGGTAAAGGATTTGTCACCCTTGTAGAAAGAAAAGAAGGAAACAAATAACATAACCATCTTTTGCAAGTTTCAGTTGTTAAAGGAAGATGTCATTTATAGAATTTGTCTCACTTATGACTCATTCCTAATTAAAGTGGGAATATAACAAACCACTTCATAATTTATCAGCATCTCAAAGTTGCATACAGATAGATATAAATAAATAATCAAAATTACTCGTACAAAATACAATGGCGTAACCAATTACTCATCTTAAAGTTTCATTCAACTACTCGTCTTAAAGTTTCATTGAATCAACACAAATAAAATAAAAGAAAGATGAATCGGTTGCACAAGTATATTAATAGGTGAAATCTTCCTTCAAAGAGATAATAATTATTATTACATCTTCTGCCAATGGAAGTGTTTATCACAATAAGCTTCCTCATCCTCATCTCTGTGCTATTGCTATGGCATGCAAATAAGGGTAATAAGAGTGTCCATAAAGTGCCACCTGGGCCATGGAAATTACCTATCATAGGGAACCTGCATCAACTTGTAGGCTCATCACTTCCACACCATGCTCTCACAAAACTAGCACAAAAACATGGTCCATTGATGCACCTTCAACTGGGTGAAATTTCTGCAGTGATTGTTTCTTCCCCCAGCATGGCCAGAGAAATCATGAAGACTCATGATCTTGCTTTTGCAGACAGGCCTGAGTTCCTTCCTTCTAAGATCATAGTCTATGATTCATCAGACATTGCATTCGCTCCCTATGGTGAATTCTGGAGACAGATGAGAAAGATATGCACACTTGAGCTTCTAAGTTCAAGGAAGGTTCAGTCTCTCTCCTATATAAGACAAGAGGAGGTAGCTAACATGGTACAAACAATTTTCAAATCCGCTGGTGAAACCATCAATCTCAGTAAAATGATTAACAATCTCATAAGCACTGTGGTTTCTAGAGCTGTGTTTGGCAACTTATCTCAAGACCATGAACAGTTTGTGTCCTTTGTGAAGAAGACAATAGCTTTATCTGACGGATTCGACCTTGCGGATTTGTTTCCTTCCTTCAAATCTCTGCATTTCATCACTGGTATGGAAGCCAAACTGTATAATATGCATGTCATGATCGACAAGATCTTAGACAAGATCATAAAGGAGAATGAAGAAAGGAAATTGGAAGATAATACACACCCAGAGTATGAAGAAAAGAACGAGAATCTTGTTGAGGTTCTCTTAAGAGTCCTACACAGTGGCACCCTTGACACCCCAATTACAATGAACAATGTCAAAGCAGTCATTTGGGTTAGTATATATATATATGTCTATGTCTATGCTCTACTCCATTTACACACATACAATTCCTTATGATAAAACTAAGGTGACCGGAGTTGTCTTAACCGATGGCTTAACATGTTTAACTAAATTGTCATTTAACAGTTTTAAACACGTGAGTTTCCATCTTCAAACTAATAAGGCCTTTGAAACTATGATGTAGGACATATTTTCTGCTGGAACAGATACTTCAGGAGTAGTTATAGAGTGGGTTATGTCAGAGTTGATGAGAAATCCCGGAGCTATGAAGAAGGCACAGGCCGAGATTCGACATGCTTTGAGAGGAAAGCAAACAATCCAGGAGGCAGATGTATCAGAGCTTCCCTACTTGAAGGCTGTGATCAGTGAAACAATGAGGTTACACCCTCCTCTTCCTCTGTTGCTTCCAAGACAAGCCAGACAAGACTGCACCATCAACGGATACCATATACCCATCAATACTAAAATCATGGTAAATGTGTACGCGCTAGGAAGAGATCCAGATTACTGGTACGATGCAGAAACCTTCCTACCAGAAAGGTTTGAGGACAATCCTATGGATTTCAAAGGGACAAACTTTGAGTACATACCTTTTGGAGCAGGAAGGAGAATGTGTCCTGGGCTTAACTTTGGTTTGGCTAACTTGGAGTTTGCTCTGGCTATGCTACTCTACCACTTCAACTGGGAACTCCCTGATGGAATTATGCCAGAGGATTTGGATATGAATGAAGCACAAGGAGCCGTCGTTGGAAGGAAAAACAACCTTTACTTGATTCCCACGCCTTATCATTATTCTTAGATTCATTATACTGCCTAATATATAGTATCATATCATGTGTGTTCTTCGTTTGCTTTTTGTTAATGAATTTAACGAAATGATTCGATATTTTCAAATGTAATAAACATGAAATTATAAATGTTACATATAAACTCATGGATGTTGATTAAAATAAAACAATTGTTATAGCTCGTTTTGAGTCATCTCCCAAAAACCTAACAAATCTAAATTCAATTTAAACTAGATTTATATCAACGTCTACGAGTAAGATGGACAACATCTATACTTACACAAAATATAAAAGTTTATAAGTGATTGAATATTAAGTAAAATTATAAAAATATTCAATTAAAATTTACTCAATCAAATTCATATAATATTTTTTAATAATAATTTATGTTATTTTTAAAATATGCAATTTTGACCAAATATGCAATTTTTTTATGGCCAAATAGAGAAATGACCAATCAAAACCTTTTGACCCATGTCTAAAGCCCATGGGATGGTCCACTCTTAGCCATGTGTGGCCACCGTTGCTTAGGCCAGAACTACATAGATTGACTCATTGACATATTCACATATGGTTTTCTAGCTATCATACTATGAATTTAATGAAACGGACTTCCTGATATGATATAATGAGTTTCCTAACTGCATCAAATCAAATGATTGGGAAAAAATCCTAGCATTATAAATAGAAGGTCACTTAACCAAAGATAATCATCTTTCACTTTCACATTATCTCATAAACTCACTTTCCTGACTTAGGCATCGAAATGTCATTGCAGGTAGCCCCCGGCCTGGTTCATTGCTGTTGTCATTGGATTTTCCTATCTTCCTACGTTTCTACTTTGTGAGTTCGTTAAACCTCCGAACATTTGGTGCCGTTTGTGGAGAGCCTTCGCAAGCAGCAAGCAATGGCTAATCACATAAATTTTGGAAACAATGAATCTCCTCCAGAATTCAATAACACGAAGTCACCATCTCTCATGAACAATGGCGCAAGCCTACAAAAATTAACCCTTGGCCAAAAGGTAAACGATTCAAAACGTCACATTGGGGGTTAGATGACAATCAGAATAAGATGATGCAAAATGCATCATCGAATACAAAAAGATGAAGAAATGCTTGGAATGAGGGTTAGCAAAGAGAACTCAACATTCTAGACTAAGAAACAAAGGTCCAGACGTCAGTAGCCCATAAAGGCCACGTCCAGTTCCCCTAGATGATCGTTACGCCACCATGGTGGCTGGCAACGTTCGCAATCCAGAACCATGTCTCACTTTCTACAATCTAAAAGCATCTAATGCCTACAAGAATAACTACTTCTCCAGGAACGAGAAAGACAAGAAGCATAATTCCTGAGAGGAGGAAAGATGATCACGAACACATGATCATGGAACAAACTCTTCTCGCTCCCCAAGTCCTGAGAATCTGACATTCGAAGGATTTTGATAAACTAAAGGACCTAAAGTACGATTTAACAGCGGAACCTCCGGATCTCCTGGAGGATGCCTTCGAGGTGAGGATGGAGCTCAGGAAGGCACGAAACCGCGAGCTAACAGAACCTTGGAAGAGTATTTCAAGGAAAAACTCGAAAGAGTTCAATGAAGCGATGTGGTAGTTGGGAAAAGTAGATCTCAGGAATAACCCCAAAGTACCGCCAAAAAGAATGTTAAAGTCCTCACAAGTCACAACAGAAGCATTAAGTGCAGAAAATATCCTTGAAATAAGCTTTACAAAGGTGATTGAAAAAAGAAATCAAAGTAGGAGACCTAGTCCTCAAAAAAGCGGAACTCAGGTACTCCACAAGTCAATGAGACAAATTAAATTCTAACTGGAAGAGCCTGTTTCAGACCTGGTCCAAGCCAATACGACCTCCCGAGTTACCGAGTAGAAAGCATTGATTTGAAACCGATCCAAACCAACAAACTCAGGAACTCAAGTAGCCCACGAAGGACCCACCAAGCTGCATCCAGCAGCACTGCCAACTCAGGGTTTTTCATACTAACAAAACATGTGATGGAAATCCAAAAGAATTGAAACTAATATCATCATCAGGTAGTCATAATCGCCGCAATTATAAGTCTAATTAAAAGATCATTATAGGGCCAATTATGAGCTTAAAAAGTCATTGATGCATACGTTACAAAACTCTCCAAAATTGTAATGTCCAGACCTCTGAAACTCCTAATAAACCCTTATAAGAGAGAGAGTGCACTAGAACAAAGGTAAGATTTTCATTAATAAGGAATCACCCAAATACTTTACTGACTTAAATATCGAAGTCCCTTTTCAGGTTGACTTCCTGGCGCCCTCTGCCTATAGCTAGTTCTTTCGCCGCCATCCACGGAGATCCGTTGTATTTCATTATCTCACAAGTTCAGGTAAAAACCCTTAAACAGAGCCTTTTCAAGGAAATGAAGACCTCGAAAAAGGAACACACAAGCTTGAATCATTGATAGGTAACGAAGTACCAGAAGCTGGGGTACAATCCATTTAAAAAGGTATTACTTTTATATTTACTAAGAAAATAAAGTGTATTGTTTCCCTTACGAAAGGTTTTTAACCAGGTCCCTACAAATTATGATATTCTTAAACTTCAATAGTGTATGGTATTATTCATATCTAAGAAATCATTATCTTTGGATGTACATAAATATTGAGTTATTTAAGGAAACATGAGTCAAGGAATCTCAAAAAAGGAAATGCAGGAAAGGCGTAAGTGTCACGACCCGATTTGATCATGAAGGGCGCATAGCAAAGTTGTTCCTAGCAAGCCTCATAAATAACTTTTATAGAACAAATAGTTAGAAATTCCAATCAAAACATAATTATTTGTACAATCTTTAAACTTATCAAAATTTTTATATGTATAAAAATTCTAGCAAAATATTTACATTATAATATAATCTCTTGTAACAAGCAAATTTCACAAAACTAAATAACTATATTATTTACAAATATACTACCTCAAGTAACTAAGATAGAATCACACCTATGATATATAGAGCGCTTATTCATATTTACAAGTTTATTAGCATATTTACATAAAATACCATGCCCTTGAACATAAAGTGCTCACCAACTCAAGCATATTAGGATAAAATCGAAGGATCAACTTTATATTCAAAACTTGTATGTGAAAAAAAGAAATAAAGAAACAACGGAGTGAGTTTTAAAAACTCAGTGAGTAAATAAGTATCCATAGCCCATAAGAGATACTTTTTTTAAAAAAATACAAGCTTTTGAATGAAATAAATTTACAATAATAGCAATAAGAATAAGTATATCAAAAACCCATCGATAAACACTAATAGGTATCAAACATTTAAATCTTTCACATATTCAAATTTGTATTTAAAATAAGTGAAAGGTTATCTAATCCAGAATATCAGAATAACAGACAGAAATCACACTTAAGTGGTCTTTTCCTTCGTATGACTCCAAAACAGACATGTTCCACTGGTTTCGTGGACATGAAACAGACTCAGGTGCCATTTCTATCTCGGATGGCCCTGGAATATAATCAAGGTACACCAAGGCTAACGCCTACTGTCGTTAGCTGCAGTTTCTGTCATACAGCCTTCCAAAACATTTTATACATACTAATTAATAATAGTAAGCTAATGTTTGCCAGTCAATCAGAGTCATCAATCAAACATGTATCCATGTGCCACAGATTTATTCACATTCAATGCGAATTTTGCATTAAAAACACAAATTCAAAGAAAGTATTCAATCATAATTAAACTTTCAATTATCAAATACAATTTATATCAATGCAAACTATTATGTCTCATGTGAAATTTCAATACTAAAGTAACAATATTAAATATTATGCTAACAGTCATTCTGATCATTAAGCAATAAGTATTCAAGTAATTGATTTCAAAATAATTTTAATAATCATAAATATTATAAGGCACTAAAATATAACCACAGATATAAAGTTTACTCACAAACTCAATTTCAAGCGAGAGATTTTACTTCACAGATTCCGGTAGACAAGGAGAGTGGTTCCTTTGAGAATCTAATGATACAAACATAACAAATAATAATTTTAATGAGTTACTAATAAACATTAATTAATATAATGGAAATCAATTGTACCAATAAAAACCCCAAATTCAACCTTGCCTTAACCCTAAATTCGGAGTTTGCAATTCCCACTACTATAATCATGATGAAAATTGAAGATAAGAGTGATTACTAAGTTAAAAAGTCACCTTGATGCCCTAATAATTGGTTAGTCATTTGATTAAAGGTGACATTTCCTCTTTTTCAAGCTTATGTTGCCTCCATTAGGTTTTTGGAAACAAGAGACAATACAAAAGAGTATAAGAGGAAGGTTGTGATGTTGAAAAGGTAGAAGAAAAGTAGTGAAATAAGCTAAGTTAGATGGTGTAATGTGATTGTTGAAGTGAAATTTAATTTGATGAAGAAGAATGGTGAAGTGAGGAATGGAAGAGAAAAATAGAAAATAAGGAGGAAGAGAGAGAAAATTGTTGTTGTGTGTTTTGAGGAAAACAAAAGAAAGAGAGTGTATTATTATTATTTACACTATGGGCCCTACAGTAAGTCAGGATCAAGGCATCTCAAAATAAATACACGCAGAAGTCCCATAAGTCGCAAAAATGGCTAAAACCACCATAACATTCCTACTACATAATGGCCAAGTGTTCAAAAGTTAAGCCTTACTAACTCAATCGTGGACCTATGAAGATCCACTACTCAAACTCATACAATAGTTACCAAAGTTATCGCAAACCAAAACTAAAAGTTCTTGAAACTAAAGCAAATAAAATGCCAAGGTAATAAACCTTTGGGCAATCCAAGATCTCCTAATCCCCAACACATCGATAAGTCATGACCTCAAAGACCTTCTTCACATTTAGCAACTTTTCTTAACTAAAAAACTGTTCAATTTTTCCTAAAAGAAAAGAAGTTCAGTGCTTGGTTGGGGTCTGGCAATGAGAAACTCGAGGAAATTGACAAATCGATGTTCTAAGTTTCTTTTCAATAGCCCTCCAAACATAATTTCCAAAAATAAAAAAAAAATAGAAAAGAAGAACTTCCCATAATTGACGCTATTTTAAGCCTAGCTAAGGATGTCTGGAGGAACCGAGGTCCCGAGATCATCAAGCTCATCAAGCAGAATGTCCAAACTATCTCTCGAAGGCATGGGGCATCTCTAATAAGAGCTATCGGGCAAAAACTCATGAAACCCGACCTACTGACGTCACGAACTTCTCTCCAACAATCTCACTGCGGAACCCCCAAAGATGCCTTTCCAAGGACTTGGACCACACCTCGTTGGGGACTTGTTATGAAAACCCATCAAACCCAACCTATTGAGGTACTTGGATACTTCTAGTGAGCTCGCTGTGGACTCCCAAAAAAATACTTTTCCAAGGACTTGGGGCACGGGGCCTTGTTTTGAAAACTTGCGAATCGACAGGTCGACGTCACGAGTTTGAGACACTGTTCTGGATAAGACCAAGTCTAAAAACCAAGCAACCCATTAACTCTGTGACGAGACACTTTCACAACACTAGCTTAAAATGACCCAACAGACAAAAGCCTAAAAGGGAAAAAAGTCAACGGTCGAAAGCCGACAAGGTCTATTGAACAAATGCTAATATAAACACGTTAATTCGATGAGATTGTAACAATGAAAAACATAAACCAAAGAAACTGGGAAGTCTTTACAAAACCTAAATCAAAGTCATACCAAAAGACAACCGAGTCTGGGTATATACATAACATATATAACAAATGTAATACAAGGAGGAAAAATTGATCCAGCATATTGCTCCACCCTAGCAACATCAAAAGTCATGGCAGCTTTCTTAACTTCCTTAATGACAGCACGAACCTCGGTTAACCCCTAACAAGTTTGCTCTAATGAAGCCTCGGCATAGAAGCCCTTTTCTTGGCAACCAAGAGGGTAAACATCCAAGACAAGTAAAATGTTCCTACCAATCTCCTATCTGAAAGCACCATGCACCCTCATTCCCCATGGCAATTTTAAATTCTTATGTTTGCCAAAACAAAACCCAAAAAAGACATTACCGGATGCCAAGCACTCCTAGAACTCTATCAAACTTTCTCGTCAAAACTCTAATAAATTTATAAATAAGTTTTGTTACAAAAGTATTTTAGAGCCAATAGTCACAACTTCGAAAAGTCCACTTCAAAATAAGTAACTTATCGAGTTGGGGCACTGTTCCGAACCTGGCTCAAATTATTCTATCAAACTAGTAAAGTTATTTGGTCAGAGCTCATTACCTCACAACTCGGGTAACTCACGAAAGGGGCATGTCTTATACCTAGCCTAAATCTCTCTATCCCACTATTCAGGTTAGTCACTTCTGAAAAGTCTATCTTCTCATTACCTAGACTCCTTATCTGGTCACCACCCACTAACTCTATATCCAAATAGCTCATATTTAGAGCTTACGTCATCACCAGCTTAGCTGATCTAAACTTGGTGAGCAAGTATCAGATCTTGCTAGCTCAAATTGAAGCCAATTGAAGCTGAAATGTTTGACCTCAAGTCAAACTAAAATTTGTGGCACCAATCACCTTGCAAGTTAGAATACAATTTGATGAAGCAAATTAACAACTTGCCACCAAGTTGTCAACGTGTTTCCTTGTAGTTTCTTTCTGATAAACTATGTTGAAGACACCGCCTTAGCTTCCTAGAAATATGGGCTTTGGTTTTAGTTCATTGTATGCTTAAGTTTTTATGAAATTAGTGAGGGAAAAATAGAGAAAAAAATAATAAAATTTTCATATGTGTAATTTCTTGTATAATTTTTGTGTATGAGTGTTATTTTTAAAATATATAAGAGAATATGATAAACTACATGTTCTATATATTTTGTAAAATTATAATTTCATCACTTAATTATATTATTTTCGCTATTACTTAAATTATTCTCGTCTCTAAATTTTAGTCTTGTTACTTTATCCGTTAACTTTGGTACCCAACAATGATAATAATTATTACATCTTCTGCCAAGCAATGGTAGTGTTTATCACAATAAGCTTCCTCATCCTCATCTCTGTGCTATTGCTATGGCTTGCAAAGAAGGATAAGAGTGTCCATAAAGTGCCACCTGGGCCATGGAAATTACCCATCATAGGGAACCTCCATCAACTTGTAGGCTCATCACTTCCACACCATGCTCTCAGAAAACTAGCACAAAAACATGGTCCAATGATGCACCTTCAACTGGGTGAAATTTCAGCAGTGATTGTTTCTTCCCCCAACATGGCCAGAGAAATCATGAAGACTCATGATCTTGCTTTTGCAGAAAGGCCTGAGTTCCTTCCTTCCAAGATCATAGCCTATGGATCAACAAACATTGCATTCGCTCCCTATGGTGAATACTGGAGGCAGATGAGAAAGATATGCACACTTGAGCTTCTAAGTTCAAAGAAGGTTCAGTCTTTCTCCTATGTAAGACAAGACGAGGTAGCTAACATGGTAGAAACAATTTTCAAATCCGCTGGTGAAACCATCAATCTCAGTAAAATGATTAACAATCTCATAAGCACTGTGGTTTCTAGAGCTGCGTTTGGCAACTTATCTCAAGACCATGAACTGTTTGTGTCCCTTGTGAAGAAGTCAATAGCTTTATCTGACG
The DNA here is from genome assembly GCA_036250425.1 of Stylosanthes scabra. Classification (NCBI taxonomy): domain Eukaryota; kingdom Viridiplantae; phylum Streptophyta; class Magnoliopsida; order Fabales; family Fabaceae; genus Stylosanthes; species Stylosanthes scabra. The sequence continues at coordinate 3,845 of JASCZI010121626.1, read as the reverse complement.
GATTTGACCTTGCAGATTTGTTTCCTTCCTTCAAACCTCTGCATTTCATCACTGGTATGGAAGCCAAACTGAATGAGATGCATGTCAAGATCGACAAGATCTTAGACAAGATCATAAAGGAGGATGAAGAAAGGAATATACAGCCAGAGCAAGAAGAAAAGAACGAGAATCTTGTTGAGGTTCTTTTAAGAGTCCTACAGAGTGGCACCCTTGACACCCCAATTACAATGAACAATGTCAAAGCAGTCATTGTGGTTAGTATATATATCTATGTCTATACTCTTGTAACTCTATTTACATACAAAATTACAACTCCTTATGATGATATATAAGACTAATAATAAGGCCTTTGAAACTATGATGTAGGACGTGTTTTTTGCTGGAACAGATACTTCAAGTGTAGTTATAGAGTGGGTTATGTCGGAATTGACGAGAAGTCCCAGAGCCATGAAGAAGGCACAGGCCGAGATTCAACATGCTTTGAGAGGAAAGCAAACAATCCAGGAGGCAGATGTATCAGAGCTTCCCTACCTGAAGGCTGTGATCAAGGAAACAATGAGGTTACACCCTCCTCTTCCTCTGTTGCTTCCAAGACAAGCCAGACAAGACTGCACCATCAACGGATACCATATACCGATCAATACTAGAGTAATTGTAAATGCGTACGCGTTCGGAAGAGATCCAGATTACTGGTACGATGCAGAAACCTTCCTACCAGAAAGGTTTGAGGACAATCCAATGGATTTCAAAGGGACAAACTTTGAGTACATTCCTTTTGGAGCAGGAAGGAGAATGTGTCCTGGTCTACCACTTCAACTGGGAACTCCCTGAAGGATTTATGCCAGAGGATTTCGATATGAATGAAGCACAAGGAGCCACCGCTGGAAGGAAAAACCACCTTTACTTGATTCCCACACCTTCCCATTATTCTTAGACTGCCTAATAAATAGTATCGTGTGTGTTTTTCGTTTACTTTTTGTTCATATATTTCATGAAATAAATAGATACTTATAAATGTAATAAACATATACTTATAAATGATTTTGATGAAGACATAAAAGAAAATAAATGATATTGATGTTAATTTAAATAATAAATAGATACTTATAAATGTAATAAACATATACTTATAAATGATTTTGATGAAGACATAAAAGAAAATAAATGATATTGATGTTAATTTAAATAAGAAAAATGAAGTATAACTTCATTGATGCTAAATTGTCTTTTAGCAAGCATAATAAGTCTAAACTCAATTTAAACTAGATTTGGATATTGATGTTAATTTAAATAAGATTTTAAAAATTTACATATTAATTAAATATTAAGTAAAGTTATGAAAATATTCAATTAAAATCTATTCATTCAACTTCATATAAATATTTTTATTTTTATTCTTTTAAATATTCATTTTTTTTCTTTTTATAGATTATTTTTAAATATTATAATACAAAAATACATAATAATTAGATAAAATGCCAGTTATAAATATAATCCGTAATGCTATTTGTACATCTATTTTAACTAAATAGAATATCATTTTGATGTCAAATAGTCCAAAAAAAATATTAAAATGAATTTTTATTTGACATCGAAAAATTCTTTTACTTACCATAAAAAAAAATAATTTAGTTGGATTTGATTGGACAAAATAACTAGACTAAGACCCGCACGAAGCGCATAAAGCTAAATTAGTTATGGTACAAAATACTATATTATTTAAGAACCAAACTATATATTTATTTGCTTATATTTTTTAGAGAATAATGTTCGATAGTATAATTTTAAAATTTTCTTTAGTTGTCCGTATTTGGAGATAATTAAATAAAGGAATTAATAAAAATGATTGATAATGAAGACAGAAAATATATATAGCATAAAATTATAAATGAATTTTAATTTATTAGTTATGGTAGATTGTAATGTATGCCAAGTTAGAAGTTAATGGTAGTATGGAAATATTTTTAGCAATTCATTTAACAAATTATGAATAATGAAAAAATAATTGCAAGCATCTAAACATATTTCAGAAGATTAAATAATAGAATTAATTAATATATGTGTATACTATACACCTTTATACATTCATTATCTTCTTATTCTATTTTTATTTTTGTATTGAACTACACTATTTCTTGCTATACGTAAATATTCTATGTTATTGTATGTTGTGTTAATGTGTTTTGTGAATTTTTCTGTATTGATGTTTACATTTTCTGCGTTATAAATGAGATGTATGGAGGTGTATAATGATACATGTAATATTGATGTAATAATATACACATTAAATATTTGTAATAGAAATTGTTATTATCATAATTTTATATAGATGTTAATTGTATACTAAATATAATTTATTAAATTGATTAAAGTTTTGTATCATTGGTTTGTGATAGACTCAAAGTGGACTCAATGAATGGAATTATGGTATTAGTAACTTAGTAGCAAAATTCTTCAACATAATAGAACAGTTATTTGAGGAAACTAACAAAAAAAAGAAACTTCAGTCTATACTTTGAGGTATGTGTAGTAGTATAGAATTCAGAGTTCTTAAGCAAGAACAAAAAAAAAAAAAGGATAGTAGCCAAAAGAAGAAATCCATAGGACAGTAACAACTCCAATGCAGAACCTGGAATTATGATAAAATGAAATAAGAACTAGAAGGAGAATTGAAGAACTGAAGAAGTAACAGAGAGAATCATAGTAGCTAGAAATGGCAAGGATGCCAAAAAGAAGAAGAGAATAATACCATAATTTCACTGATGATCAATTCTCTTTCAAAGTTTGCTATTTAACCTCCTCTGTTGCTTCCTTCGAGCCTGCATTTGATGGATTGTTTGCCATCTGTCCAAAGTTTGTTATGATTCCCTCATGTTGCCATGCAGTACTCGTCTTCTCACTATTTCACTTGGTCATGTTTGTATCATTACTCTCCCCATCAAGAACAACCTTGTCCTCAAGGTTGAAGTCTGGAAACAGTTTAAGGAAGTGATGAGTATCCTCCCAAGAAGACTCAGTAATGTGATGCATGAGCATCTTTATAGATATATCTTCTTAATTCAAGTGGTATTCTTCCTATAATTAACATAAAATCACCTAAAATTGGTAAAAATGTTTATATATGTTAACAAATATTTAATCATGATAAAATATTGGTACTTTGAGTATTTTATTATTAAATTACAGGAAAAATGGATAAAGGAAGCTTTCGGAGCAAGAAACTGAGTATGAAGCCATGCTCATGATGCTGATCAGTTTTTCCAGCATGACCTTTGCCCACTAATTTGGAAATATCATGAGCTACAGAAGTCCAAAAGATTTGATTCAAATTGCATTGGAAAGCTTACGTCTGGGGCTTTGATTTGGTATATAAATGTATATGTTTGACAATTGATTTGAGCATAGAACAACCCTGGAAAAGTTGCAGCAGCAGAGTCCACGCATATGCGTGGAAGTCCACGCTTATGCGTGGAAGTTAACCAGTTCAGCCCAGAATCTCATAAGTCCCACGCATATGCGTGGAATCCTACGCATATGCGTGGGAAGCAGACTAAAAAAGGGGCAGAAGTGTCTTTTCATTGGAAAATGGAGTTGTATTTGATTTTTCTTCTTATGTATGCTTATAAATAGATGGAAACTTCACTTAGAAATGGGGATAGCATCTTAGATCATAGACTAACACTTAGACACATTACAGAATCACACTTTAGCGCATTAGAATTCTTAGCTTTCTTAGTTTTCAAGTCTTGGAGAATTCTCTCTCACTTTCTCCTTGACTATAGCTTAGGTTTCTTTGAAGTTTTCTATCATCATTGTAACTTCAGATTTTGATTTCAATATAGAGG